>OZ035828.1:16556453-16738817 GCA_964034765.1 Knipowitschia caucasica | reverse complement strand
CGGCGTAATGATATACCATTGCGACTTGTGAGATACTATATCAGCCTGTCAGACGCTTTGTGATTCTAGCCGAAAGAGGAGTTGTGGCGGGATAGAAAGGCACGCCGCGTTATGTCGTTGAAATCTAGATGCAGTCTGTGTGTGATCTCGCTTGTGAGCTGGGTTCTCATCTAGTTGAGATCGAACTGAGTGTGGGTACAAGCGCGAGATACAGAAGCCCTACCGCACGTGGTCGCAGGCGTGGTCACGTGAGCACGTCCGACGATAAACTTGAGAGTGACGTGTTGGCGCGCTAACCAGAGCATCAGGCATATAATTATAGTACAGGTGCGGCAGAATAGATCGCTATGACGGAGAAGACGGCGGTCGCCGGCTGTTATGGCTTGTCTCTCTCGTACAGAGAGAGCGCCGTGATGTTGTATGCTGAGGAAGCTAAGAAGACGCTTAGAGTCATCGCGCGCCAGTTGAGCGGGCTGAAAAACAAGAGCAGAGTTTGTAGCAGTAAAGATGTGGATTTAAAAGAAAACCGGGATGGGGTTTTAAGAAGAAAAAATGTTAATGATGACAAGGCGACACTTAAATCCCCACAAAATCTGATCTTTATTACAAGTGTATACATAGTTCCCACATGACGTCACGTACATACGGGGGATTTGCCGACCCGGCGCCATTTGTGTTGGCATGCTGTGGGCCATAACAATAGAAAAAAGAAGCTGAAACGTGTTAATGTCGTGATAAAGTTGAAAATGGTCATCTCCTGCTGGGTCAATGGATGTTCAAATCGTGCCGGAGGTTCCGTTTAAACTTGGATTTTACAGTATACCCCATCATTAGACTTCATGAATGTGAGAAGACTAAGCTTTTGTCAGAAACAACCACGGAGGTTATGGCTTGCGAAGATAAACAGGCAAGAAACTCCCTCAAAAACACGCAAGAATATGCTCGGAGCACTTTGTGTCAGGTGCGTTATCGATATCTCCTAATTTGTGTCAGACGTAATTTACTTCTTGATACATGTCTTATTCATCAAGTATATCGCAAATTCTTATATCTCATGCTATCTGTGAGTATATCTGTTTGTTCAGGCCACCTTTTAAGACGTTGACGTCAAAGAGTCTTTAGTGCATATCATGACAAAAGTACCAGCAGAATGTTATCGCGTGCTGACTCCAGAGTTAATTACTTTGAATGGTGCTCTGGAGGGTTGACCAGAATGGGTCCATTGCGTGTGTTCAAAAATAGAGGTTTTTTTCTTAAGGGTACCGAGGCTCTCGATATGGGCACCGTAAATGTATTAATAGATTCCTAATGTTTATGTGTGCCGCGGTAGAAAACAATGTTGCACAGTACAGCATTGCTTCTGTAAAGACTATCAGTTTCAACAAAAAAGCACCTGCTCTTTGCAGCCTGAAAGGACATGAGAGAATACTGAGGTAGTTCGTACATCGTCCTATAACACCACATCTAACATAAACCACCTGGGCTCAACATCCTATACAACATGCCATTTAAGATAACCCAATTCAAAGAATACATACATTGTCACAATTTCCTAAAATTAGTTGTAAACATGTCCTGATCACTAGACCGATTACACGCCTGAACTCATCCAAAGTCTTGACCCTACTCTATCGATGACCCTAAGTCCGATATCTTTTCCAGTAACTACACAAGTACTCTAACTGTTAATAGTCTCCTCTGAGATCATACTTGTCCCTCGCGAGCTACCAGCGCACTTCCTGATATATCTCTATTGCATTTCTACATTTCCTCCTCATCAAATATATAGATGTTAAACCTCGTTAGTCATAAGTCAAGCAACAAATAGATCTCTCCTATCAGCTACTGATGTTACGTAGTAGCTAGTTATCCTTTTCCCTGTCTATGACGCCCATGAACTAACATTGTCATTGCACTGATCATATTGTAAGAGCACTCATGATGATCTTATAGCCAATGTGATGTTAAAGATCGGAATGGTGAACTTATCTGTCCTATTACTACTGACAATCTGTAGGACTGCTCCATCTCAATAAATTGTGATGAGTATACGTATGATATCTCTCCCTATTAAAGCTAATTGTTGATTGATATAGATTGTTATGATGATTGTCATTACGGCTTCCCACTTCTCAGAATATCCGGACCTTGAGAATTTAGGGCACGCGGTGCACTGCGATAGGAGAGATTGCCAGAAGCCTGAACCCCTAGGCGACATGTGGGAAAGATATTTTCACCGTTCGAGCTCTCGCAATTTTCTTAGTCCGCATTTCCATGTATCCAGTTCAATTCTCCGTCCGCCATCCTTCAGGTTTAACAGAGGATGATAATATTATGGTAAATTTCGTGTTTAACTGTCCCACAAGGCATGTCCAGAGTGTGGGATCTGTACAATCTTGACTGTAATAGAGGAATGGCGATTCTCGCTTTTAAGCAGCTTCAGCACTTGGAGAAGACAGATCCATGGCGCGATTCGGAAGGGTGGTTCGTTTGACTCCGTCGACGATTCTGGGGGTGTCGCGGATGAGAGTGTCCTCCGCGCCGTCATGGAGAGGTAACTCCGCTGGCTGACGTCTATACCTAGAAATATAAGACTTTCGCTGTCTGCTATTTCGAATTTGGAAGAGCAACGCGAGACTCACCGAGTAGGTCGACTCTTAGATTCTTTTATAGGGAGGATGTTTTGCGCTAGTGTTGCCAACTCCCTTAAAAAAAAATAAGGGCACTGATTTTGCGTGGGCCGACGGTCCCCTATTTCATTTATCCCCTCTCTCTACAATATACACGCAACCTTAATTTAATTTCATTCATATTTTGTGAGTAACATTAATGTCTTGTACACACAAACAAACATATCCCTCAAGATTTCACTTAAAACCAACAATCAGAACCACACTATCTCATCACCCACCTCCAACCCAAAATTCACCCCATGCAAGCCTTATCCTTCATTTCTACCACACATTCACAAATCATAAATACATGCATCTAATCCCTAATTCCACTCATTACACTCAGTTAAACTTTCCCCTAAAATATATGCCGACCTAAGTCCACACTTTCACACAAATCAATATCTGAATCTATGTGATACACGTGTACTGTCTAGCTCCACCATCCCTTTCTCTCAACACATCGTGAGAACTATCTGTCCACCCTCCCAAATAATATCATATAACATACAAATCACCCATCATGTACACAGCACGTGTGTGTCTGTGCAAACTCACATATTTTTAGTCTTGTCTCTCGCACTAGTATTCCCCATCACTTTCTGTTCGTTCTGCCTGACACTTGCTACTGCGCTGTCTGTTGATCTAGATTCTCAGAAGGCTTGCTGCACGATATTTCAAAGTCATTTGGAGCGAAGAATCTACGTTCTATAAATAGAGGGACTGCATCAGGTGAGGTCTTGTATACCTGTGCTCTGTGTCCTGAGTAAGTTGCATGATTCGTAACATTTAGTATAGTTCGCTCAATCACATTACAAGGGTTCATCTGTATTATGTCGCGTCTAGAGGGAGAAAAGTCAGTGACTGCTACAAAACCGCACAGATGAGAATGAGAGGGGGGTCGTGTGAGCGACATAAGGCTCGTACAAGCGCAGACGGGGATGCTTGGGGAGATCGTGTGTCTGTTGCACTTTCTGAAGAACCTCCATCCACTCTTGTGGCAGGTCCTGTTTGACGCGACACATTTGTCTTTCGATTTGTCTTTGCCATGAGTGAGGCCGCTCGCGCTGACGGCTGTATTCAGCAACATGTAGTAGACCTACTCTCGCTTGTAGCGGACTTCATCCTAATGTTCTCTCACTCAAGTGGCTTAGTGTTGAGTTTATTAGCTTGATGTCATGAGAATGGAGCATGAACTCGCGCTCGCTATCTATTCGAACTATGTAGACGCTATAACATAAATGGTGTAAAATGAGGAGTTCTGATATAGTGTGATGATATGTCTAATGATGAGATAGTGTAGAATACTACTTAGGTATAGATTAGAATTAATACTCACCGACACTAGTAGGGTTTGTAATTTATTTTTAATTCTTTATTTATTTCTCTCAATCACTCAAGAACTGGAACTGTTTGACATTTTTAAACATGAAACAAAAGATGGCATCTTACTCAGTTGTTAGCTCGTTTGTGATCTGGCCTCTATGATTATCTTGTGTTCTTTATCTACTTGTCACATGTAAATTCAGTTTGGAATGGCTTTTACCAGTCTCCCCATGTGAGAGTCCATAGTGTCCAAATACATAGTAATGTACTAGAGTATATGACTATGCGTGAATCTCGTGTATCACGCACTGGGAAGCATCTTCTCCTGCCAACCAGGCACAAAGCGGTGTTGGGTTACCTTGTTGTTCGATTGTCATGCACTGAAGGCGATCAGTGCCCAGACTGCTAGGAGATAGGGGCTGGCAAGTTGAGTAGCAGTAGGCGCACACGTTGTTCTTGGCTGCCACCACTCTGTCTCGCCAGAGTACTAAAGATTCTTAAGATGCAGAAACACTTGACTACGTCTCGCTTAATAACGTGTGTGAGAAGAATCGCGCTTCTGAGGGAAAGTCTAAGTGATCTAATGGTCCATGATCTAATTGGATATACAGTTTCGCAGTCTTTGCTCGAGCACGCTGAGATGAACGTGGACGACTATAGTTGTGTATTGAGTGATGTTGGGACTCGCACGTGAAGAAGCGATCTAAGCTGTCAGTTCTACAGAAGAATTAGTCTCCGTCCTCTGTACGATAGCAATTATCGTGTTCTCAAAGGGAGTAAGTAGTGGGTCCTAACGTGAGGTATAGAAGTTGCCCTGATTGTGATCAGTAGTCTGTTTTGTTGTACGAGAACACAGACATGTCACCAACAGAGAGTAATCAGGGACAATATATGTTTGACAGTGGAATATGTGAGGTGAAGTCACTTGGTCAATACAGATGCTCTTGTGGTCTCAGTTATATCTCCGAGATCGGCACATCTTGCAAATCTCTAGATCAGCCTGTGTATCTTATACTCATAATTCTTTCACGGCGCTCTTGATTGGAGATCCTCAGAGCTCGGCATAGTCTTGTCCCGCAATGCGTGGCAATGGGCTCTAAGATGATGCTTTCATGGGACGCCAGTTCTGCCGCACGGCGGGTGATAGCAGGGTTGATGTGACAGCCATCTTGATCACCACATGGCGCAGTAAATTTTCATGGAACTTCAACATACAGAAATCACAAAAGCTCCTTCAAGGACTCTCTGTCGCTTTTGGCTGAATTGGAAAAAAACTAACTAGTTATAGTACACCCTTAGGTGCTAAACTATATTACTCTTTACAGACTCTGAACCGCACAGTCGGAGTAGCTGAGTCTCTCGTGTGGCCTCTCAGCTCAATGTGTCCTACATTCTGTGATTGTCCAATGGTCACCAATGTATGGATGATAAGAGAGATCAAGGATGCTCCATATAGTGAATGTGAATGTCTCTACAGTGTATTTGCGTTGACTTCTTGTCTCAAATGTTGTTTGAGTTAGGCATAGATCTGAGTATCGATGCCAGTCCGATAGACTCGCAGAGGACCATTTGACCAGGTACGATCACTAGCGTCTATATATGTCCGTCTGATGAGCAAAGCGTGATCCACCTCTAAGTTGGAGACCACTCGTGTTTCTCGGGATAGAGCTAGTGAATGGTGTTGTTCAGACACTATTCCTTTCTCACCACTAAGACTGCCTCTGGATGTTTTCAAGGAACTCTCATACATTCAGGCCTAGATAAAGTCACCAACCGCCCTCCTGCGATTCTGCTGCGCCTGATTGTGAAGATCTTGTTAGAGACGCTAGCATGTGGATTAACATGTTCTGTCCACGGTATTTGTATTCTAGTTCATGTCATACTGTAGGCGTTGTCGTGGTGTATTGCCAAGATGTAGAGCGCAAATTTAGGGATTCTATGTGAATACAGTGTTTCCTAAACTCACACTAAACGTTAGTTGTCTATACATAAGTTGAGTTGATGCTAGCCTCTCTGTGCGCAGATTGTTACATGTTGGAGACATGCGCTCCTATCCTCGCTCGTCCTATAAGTCCATGGCAGCACTGCTTCTCTCGCTTCCGTTCGCCACGACATTAGACCGCAATGTGCATCTGTGTTGCAATGTTGTGTATGATCATATTCCTCTAACTTGTATCTGTGAAATAACTTAGCATCAGGGCTCCTACGTCAGCGCGAAGTGTTGTTTGCTCTTTGAAACCACCAGGTTTCTCTCCTCGTGGTCGGTGGTACGACGCCTGTGGCCCCTGAACCTCTGCAGCAGTCACCTGTATGTAGAAAAAGATAAATGTTACTATATGTAGTTTGTTTAACCCTTCCTCTCCATCCCACCACCACTCCGCACCCCCCCCTCGCTCTTCTCCATACCTAACACCTCCACTGTCACGCTCTCCTATCTCGCCCTGTGCATTCATTGACGAGTGGCTCGTAGAATATCCTATGGAGTTGAGAAAAACTCGCTGTGTTTCTTACAGATTTCTATGTAGAGATAGTGTGCCATGTTACACCGCTATATGCGCTGATATCTTGAAGAGATACTCAGAGAATCTCTATCAAGTGCCATGGTCTTATGATTTGTTAATCATATACCATAGAGGATCCTATGATTACACTACCTTGTTCATCTTTGCTTGTCTGGTCAAGAAAGTATGTGTAATAATATTGTATTCTAGAGAGTATAATTCGTTCTCAGTGCTATCATTCCTATGAGTAAGTCTGCCTCACTCGTGAGCGTGTGCCTGACTGCAAGGGGACGCTAGAACAATTGGCTCTAGGGTTCTCCCTCGTTGTTGTTGTCCCTCACATTGTGCGAGCCAGTGGTGCTCCACTCTCCGAATTTGGATGACCTATAGATTGTGCTTTGTCATGGTTCTCAGATTTGGAGCTCTGATTGGGAGCGACTGAAATTGAAAGTGCGGTCGGCGTAACGGCTCGTCGCGCTAGATGATCTGTGATTAGTAGTGGGGTGACAGTGTTATACAGCGCACATATGTGTTAGAAGTCCCACCCAGTGCGAAGTGATTGTTGTAATATAGATCCTACTATGTTAGTCCTGACACTTGGTAATTTGATGAGATCCTATAGTGCAGTGTGTTTTTTTGCCGCCGGACGGAGTTACCTGCTTGTACTGCTTGAGAAGGTGCATTACGCGCACGCGAAAATGTGTCGAGCTGTCGCGCAGGTTCAGAGAGTCAAAGCGCATGATGGCGTTGTTCTCGCGTATGTGTGTCTCTTCCCGCTAAGTTCGTGACCGGCTATGTCTACATCTGGGGCGAGTGCTATGTCCTAGAGCGGAAGGCTATGGGGCTCGGTATGCTAGTGCGGTAGAAAAAGAAAGAAGAACTGAGAGCCTCAGACGAGTAGAGTGAATGAGAGCGAAGAGACTACCTGATCACGTCACTGCGCTCAGAGTGAATCACAGACATGTCGTCCTCAGTGCCACCCAGGTTGTGTATGTCATGCCTAGACTCGCTCATCTGCTGCATTTGTTTGCTCACTTTTGCGCACTCACTTTAAGGAAACGTATTTTTTGACACATACGGTCGTATCACAACTCGAGGAATCGCGCGAGATATCGTTTGCGCTAGTTCCCACGTGTATCAGCTGACTCAATAGGTAGGTAGGATGGAGTGAGCTATATGTATGTGTGAGATGTATGAGGAGAGGACCGATCGGGACCTCTGTTTTTCAAGGGTTGAGCGCTCGGTCTGCGGCTCAGAGTACGCCTGTTTGGCCGCTGCAGCGTCAAGGCACGTTCTGGTGCGAGCCTATGCGGATTCGCGGAGGGCCCACTCGCGCAGAGAGGAGCGAGCTGTATTACCCTGTGAGATGAGTAATGGACGTCTTAATCCAAACCCTTTTCAATTAGACGATGTTATCATTTGAAACATTTGACGACGTCCCACAACCACTTGACTCATCATTCATAATAATCCCAAAAGTGTGTGAATGTCAATGTCAACTTTATTTGTATAGCACATACTGTATACAGCAACACCAGCTGCTCAAAGTTTACATATGTACAAAAGAAAAATAAAAGGAAAAAAAGACAAATACACAAATATATGTAAAATGTAAAACAGAAGAACTCAGTTGGTAAGAGAGTAAGTTATGTTCATTTATATACTGCCTTTCACAGACCAAAGTCTCCCAAACCCAAGAGTCATATTTTTCCAATCCCTCCAAACACGGTGATGGTGGAAGGGGAAACGGAGCACCCGGAGGAAACCATGCAAACTCCACTCAGAAAGGCCTGGAAGTGGAATCCAACCCAGAACCTTCTTGCTGTGAAACACACTGAGCTGAGGAACAATAGTATACTAGATTTAAAAACCTTTTGATTGAAAAAAAAGAGCTCTAACGTACAGGGGTGAACTGTCCCAGTGAAGTTCCAAACACAACTGTAGGTCCAGGCCTGAAATGTGTTGTATAAATCTGGGCCTCTGCTGTGAGTGTAAATTAAGTATAAGTAGATGCATGTGTTTAGTGAAGCATGAGCGCGGCTGATGAGAGGTGACATTTGCAGCTCTCTCTGTTTTAAATCATTCATGTGTCTGTGTGAGCGAGGCCTCTGCTGCTGCTGCTGCTGCTCAGAAATGGGAAAAAAAATTGTTTTACTTGTGTTCTGCACTACTGTCGTCATTTATCCAAGCATAAATACTCCACTTTATTCCTCACTTTTTGACCCAAATATTAAGTTAAATGTATATGTGTACGGCCCTAAATCACAGCAGCAGTTGTCTGGGAGGACTTCTCAAAGTTGTCAATTCGCCAAAAACAGATCAGAGAATCAAACAGTTCAAACACAGGAAATGCAATAATAACAAGCACATAAGAGCCATTGGTCCAGAGGGAGCGGGACGACCACTGTCTATATATTGATAAATGTTCATAACAAATATGTTCTTTCTGAAATGACTATGTTACAAATGGTGACACAACATAACAGGTTTGAAATGGTTAGCAGTGCTTCTAAATCATTTCATTCATTGTCCTGCTCCACCCAGCGGCTACACCATCTTTGCTACTGTGACCTAAAGTGCTGTTGTGATAATAATTACTATTGTTAGATTTTTTTTTTAGAATTATGTATTTATTTGTTTTGTTTGTGTTGATGGATGTGTTTCTGCTGCTACTGGACACCTGAATTTATCCTACGGGAATTAATAAAGTATCTGTCTATCATTGTGATTAGCTATTCTTCTACCTTCAGATAACCATTAGAAAGTGCTAAAGGTTTTTATTTTCTAGAGTTACTGGGATTCCATACATCTTCTCACAGGAAATTGAACAAATTCTAAACATTTCAGAATTCTTGTCTATTTTGAGAAAACAATCAAAACAATGGAATGTCCAATCGCAGGCACTGGGACTGAGATAAAGTCCATTCATATATTTTCTTCAGCTTTCTTCAGCTTCTGAGCTTCATCCAGCTCAGTGTAAAGTCCCTCCAGCCTGTCCTGGGTCTTCCCCTGGTCTCCTCCTGGTGGGTAATGCCCCGGTCCAGGAGGCATCCGGAACAGATGCCCAACCTCTGCTGGCTCCTCTCGATTTGGAGAAACAAGGGCTCTACTCCAAGCTCCTCACTCTATCTCTAAGCCACTGTGTCAGACTGTAGACTAAACACTGCTGACCATGTGTCTTGCAAGGGATGTTTGTGTGTACAGCAACATTCCTTCACAGGGCAACACGAAGAGTCAAGTAGTAGTAGTGGTAGTGGTTGTACTAGTTGTAGTATTTGTAGTAGTAGTAGTATTATTTGTAGTTGTAGTAGTAATAGTAGTATTTGTAGTAGTAGTAGTAGTAGCAGTGGCAGTAGCAGTAATAGCAGTGTAAATAGTAATAATACTAATAGTAAGAATGGTTAATACTGAAGCATACTGTATTCCTTGCTGTTCTATGATTTGAAGCTTTGAGTGACAGGTGCAGATGTCTTCAGTCCAATATTTAAGTGATTTAAAGGCATAAACACAAACAAACAGATAAGGAGGTGTGAAGACACGCTGTCATATTTACCCACAATCCCCTTCTGCAGATGGACACAGCCCGCAGCGCCACAACTGCTACTGCACTGTAAACAACACTCTCAGCTTCCATTCTTCAGAGCGGGTGATTTAATAAAAATCTGGGCTTTCTTTGGTGGGATACAGATACTGCATTTTCACCAATCAAAGAAAAAAAATTGAAAAAAGGTTTAAAAAAAAAAATAGTACGTTGATATATATGAGACAAAATTCAAAGAGGACTTACACTTTGGGAAACTAGGGGTTTTATCAATTTGTTTCTGAATCAAGTGCTGTTTCTGTCCATTATAACCTTCTGTGCCAACGAGGTCTCCATCAATTCCATCATTTTCTCGCTGTCATTCAGCTCATGCTTCAACCTCCACTATTTTGTCCCTCCAAACTTATGCCACAGTTGGTTCATTGGTGCAAATGTTAACTAAACTCAATTCTATTCCATTTACTTTTGTATAGTCCTAAATCAGCAGTCGTCTTGGAAGACTTCACAAAGTTTACACACACACTGGAGCCATTGGTCCAGAGGGAGCGGAGTGACCACTGTCCAGAAATCACTTAAGACATTCATGCATCGGCTCAACTAAAAAAATGACATATATTGGTGAACTTTGGGGAGGCCAATACAGAGAGAGGAACACAATGAAACATAATTTCAAGTTAACGTTCTTGTCACAACAAACTGATTTTCTTAAGGTTAGGGATTTTGGAAATCTCTATGGCCTCGCACCAAAGTGACATGTTTGTCATATGAACCAACTCGCACTCTGAGGAGCACAGGGACTGGCCTCCTGCTGGGACTCCGAGGAGCACAGGGACTGGCCTCCTTCTGGGACTCTGAGGAGCACAGGGACTGGCCTCCTGCTGGGACTCCGAGGAGCACAGGGACTGGCCTCCTGCTGGGACTCCGAGGAGCACAGGGACTGGCCTCCTGCTGGGACTCCGAGGAGCACAGGGACTGGCCTCCTGCTGGGACTCTGAGGAGCACAGACTGTTACAACATGGTTGAATTATTTTGTAAATAATATGTTTCCTTTAATGGCATCTCTCTTCAGTCTGTCCTCACACCGTCACTTTTGCAGTGTGTTTTCTTACGTAAGTATTTATGTGGAGCGTGAGAGGATGAGGTCACATGACACGGTCACATGACTCCGGCAGAAAGGGCAGAAGTGCAGGAGAGCGGAGGAGGTGTCTGGGGAGGGGGAAGCCTGTATTTAGATTAGGAGATTCATTAGTGTGTGCATGTGTGTGTGTGTGTGTGTGTGTGTGTGTGTGTGTGTGTGTGTGTGTGTGTGTGTGTGTGTGTGTGTGTGTGTGTGTGTGTGTGTGTGTGTGTGTGTGTCTTTCCAATAATTTCAATTTCTTTGGCAATTTCTTACGTCCAAACGTTTTTCAGTCAAGACAAAGAACTGTTTGATTCAAGCCTTTACTTCTTTGTGTTTTGTATTTGCAGTGTACTGTAATAATGAGTCTATTTCTACGTCCATATACAGGAGAAGTAGAAAAATAGAAAGTAGTTAAGAAAAAGGCCATTAACTTTTGTTATTAAACTTGCAACGTTAAACTAATAAAGGACAGACCCAAAGTGAGATGTCTCTCTAGTTCACCAGACTGGTGCAGGGCCATGACCTGTTTTGTGAAACTGTTTTGACTGGATTCAGGCTGTTCTGAGCTTTAAATTAGGTATGACACATCCACAATGATTCACCTTTGACAGAGCTGAAGTTGGCTGAATGTCACAAATGATACATCCATCTACAGCTACATCCATCCATTTTCTTCCCCTTAATCCATTTCTGTCAGGGGGGTGCCCACAGGAGCTGTCTTACCCAAGGACACAACGACAGCAAACATCAGTGGGAGTCTTGAAGTAGGTCTTGTGGTGGGCTCGAACCCACGAACTTCAGGCTCAAAGGCCAATGCTCTACCAACTGAGCTACTGTCACCCCAAAAATTAGTCACATGAAAGTCATTTATACATTTTTGTGCCATGATCAAAACTACATGTAGGTTTAGTCAAACAAAGTCAATGACAAGAGGTTTTGACTGAATTTTGACTTATTTCTTAATTACCTTTTGCAGTGTATAATATCTAACTTTCAGTATATAGAACGTGTCACATGCGTTTGAGGTTTCTCACTTTTCTCCCACTGGGTTTTGTTTTTCTTACAGTTTTTCCTTGCCGATGCAGGAGGATCTAAGGACAGTGATGATGATCCAGGACACACACACACACACATTCAACGACATGTATCAATATTTATGGACATTGGTTCTCCGCCCCTTATGGACCAATGGCTCTGTGTGTTTTTCATCATTGCATTTCTTGTGTTTGAACTGTTTGATTCTCTGATCTTAGTTGGCAAATTCCACAGTTTTGTGAAGTCTGGGATTCCATACAACTTCTCACAGGAAATTGATCAAATTCTAAACATTTCAGAATTCTTGTCTATTTTGAGAAAACAATCAAAACAATGGAATGTCCAATCGCAGGCACTGGGACTGAGATAAAGTCCATTCATATATTTTCTTCAGCTTTCTTCAGCTTCTGAGCTTCATCCAGCTCAGTGTACTGTAAAGTCCCTCCAGCCTGTCCTGGGTCTTCCCCTGGTCTCCTCCTGGTGGGTAATGCCCCGGTCCAGGAGGCATCCGGAACAGATGCCCAACCTCTGCTGGCTCCTCTCGATTTGGAGAAACAAGGGCTCTACTCCAAGCTCCTCACTCTATCTCTAAGCCACTGTGTCAGACTGTAGACTAAACACTGCTGACCATGTGACCATGAAGTCTTCCACAATAACTAGCTGTTGTAATTCTTTTGCTAGCTATTTGAATGAAAAGGATCTTTGTGTTTTGGTCTCTGTCACGATCATAAACTGTAAATAATATTCAGTCATAATTCAAATCCAGATGAATGGGACGTGTTCTATGTATTTTACTTTTCTGTCTGCTCTGATACAATGATCCATGCAAACACTGGACGTTTGCATGTCGCCTTCACACGCTGCTATTTATACTTCCACTTTGGCTGTGGGACTTTTGGCACCGAGAGCTGCTTTTCTCCCGCTCTGGACGAGTCTTTACAAAGACCAAACCACCGGGAAACATCACAAAGTCCGGAAGAGATCATTTTGAGCCAAAGAGCTACGAGTGAAGCCAGTGACGTCAATCTGTCATATTGAGGCCAAGAACTTTTGTTTGGAGGAATATTTATTGTCAACTTCCTCCCAGTACTGTTTGCTCAATTTTTGATGACGTTATCACGGAAAAGGCCTAAACCAGGAAATCTCCATGGAAACAAGCAAGGAACTGCTGAAAGATTTGGCAATAAAATGTATGGATTTCAATAATAGGATGGATGTTGATGGACTGGTCTCCTACTGGGACTCTGAGGACCACAGGGACTGGTGTCCTGCTGGGACTCTGAGGAGCACAGGGACTGGTCTGCTGCTGGGACTCTTAAGGGAGCACCAGGACTGGTCTGCTGCTGGGACTCTGAGGAGCACAAGGACTGGTCTCCTGCTGGGACTCTGTGGACCACAGGGACTAGTCTCCTGCTGGGACCCAGAGGAGCACAGGGACTGGTCTCCTGCTGGGACTCTGAGGAGCATAGGGACTGGTCTCCTGCTGGGACTCTGAGGAGCATAGGGACTGGTCTCCTGCTGGGACTGTGAGGAGCACAACGACTGGTCTCCTGCTGGTGCCCAGAGTCAGGGCTAAACATTAGGAGTTTATGCAGCTTCCTGAAAATGTGAAACAGGCCTCTACTCTGACAATGTTCAGATCCATATTAAAAACTTTCGACATTTTCAACTGATCTTAATAGGTTGATAGGTCTGGGTGGGTTTTTTTTTGCAATTAAGCAAAATTAAACCTCCGGCTAATGAGATAACAACACAAGACATTTAATTGATTATCATTTCAGGAAGTTATGCATTATTTGGCCACTAAAACTGATAATGAGACAATTTCATGTCTTATGATGTGAGAAAATGTAGAAATGCCACCACCAGAGAGAGGGATTTGTTTTCTTTTTCCAAATTTGAGTGTGATGTCATACAGTGGCTTTTATAATGAAAAGGCAGAGTTATGTTTTTGTCAAAGGTTCCTAATATTAGCATGGATGGATATAAAAAAATGATCTAAAATCTGGTTCTGTATTTTGCATCATACATCACATTTCACATTTGTACTTGATACTTTAAACAAAACCATCATGAGATCCGCCAGAAATGGGACCTCAATATTATTCATTATTTTCTATTCAAAAGCAGCTCATCTTCCACTCACAAGATGGCCGCCCGTTCAGCCGGGCAGCAGAACCCTCTCTAGTCTTTTATTCGGTGCGTTGGGGAGAAGCCTGGGATTGCTGTTGCTATAGAAACCATGTGTCCCTGGATCTCTCCTCTTTTCTCCATCTCACTGCTCCTCCATCATCTTACATCCTGCGCTGCGTTATTTTCACCTTTACAGAAGAGGAGATGTTATTACCGCAGAGAGGGCTGAGTACAGTTCTACAGGAGACAGTTAGTGTTGTAATGTGACACACTGGAACACTGAATCTGCTTTAAATGACTCATTTGTTTATCTCAACCCTATACCCAGTGGATCACGAGAGCCTGACATGGTCCATGCGCTTTCAGTTCAATACAGTTTGAGATATTTATTGAACCCTTCTCTTTACATAGAGAACCTATATTTTGAAAGGTGATGAGAGCTGTGCGTCTTTTAGAGTTCGCAAATACAATACCCAGATTTCCCTTCCACACCGAATAGGCACTTTCAATACAACATAATTCAAAATATGTATTGAACGCTACAGAGCCTTTTATTTGTAAAGATCACTGGGATGAGAATCATCACCTCCAAATCCGAGGCCATGGTGCGCGACCGGAAAAAGGTGCCTTGCCCTCTTCAAGTGGTTGGAGAGGTCCTTCCTCAAGTGGAGGAGTTCAAGTATCTCGGGGTCTTGTTCACGAGTGAGGGAAGGATGGAGATTGACAGGCGGATCGGTGCAGCGTGCGCAGTGATGCGGTTGCTGTATCGGACCGTTGTGGTAAAGAGGGAGATGAGCCGAAAGGCAAAGCTCTCGATTTACCGGTCAATCTTCGTTCCCTCCCTCACCTATGGTCATGAGCTTCTTCCCCCTGGAGAAGACCCTGGGGAAGACCCAGGACAACACTGGAGGGACTTCCCAGGTCAGTTTCTCAGCTGACCTGGGAATGCCTTGGGGTCCCCTCAGATGAGCTGGAGGAAGTGTGTGTGGATCGGGAAGTCTGGGCATCAAAACGGTCCCAGGAACGACTCCTGTGGCACCCCACAGGTCAGGGCAATGTGATTCATATGAATAATTTCAAACAATTTCTCCACATTTGACTTAAAAAAGGAAACACAAGCACAGACTGTCATTGGAGCCACAGTCCAACTTACTTACTTACCGAAGAATTTAGAACTTCAGTAAGTAAACCATCAGGTGCCACAACTTTAACATTCTCAAGACTCACCTTAGTCCGACATGTAAACTTATCTCCATGAATTGGACTTGGGACAAATATTAGACATAGCATTCAATGAATCAGATTCAAGGAGACCTTGATCATATCAATGTTGTTTGGACTTGTTTAAATCTCTGGGTTGGCCTCTTTGAAATTACGCAACATTGTCATCTGTAAACTCTGATCAAAAACTGAAAATAAAATCCCCAGGTCAATTGAGCATAGATTGCTGCCTTGGTCTTTACTGATTCAAATCAAGCGTTGGAAAACAACATTACAATCGTTTTGTTAATGATCAAAACCTGTCCCACGTTGTTTTAGACATGACAAGAAACGGGTGTGACTGGAATGTGCCGGGACTGGAATGAGATTGGGATTTGGGATTTGGGGCGGAGGATTGTGTAAGACCGACAGAGATGGCTGAGCAGTTGGTAGCAATGGAGGACTCTCTGACTTGTCCGATCTGTCTGCAGACTTTCAAAGAGCCACTCACTCTGGACTGTCACCACAACTTCTGCAGCGACTGCCTCCAGGGATTCTGGGACCAGAGGCCGATCATGGACTGTCCCACCTGCAGAAGCATCTCCCCTGAAGAGGAAATTGTTGTCAACTTTGCCTTGAAGCAGCCGTGTATTCCAGCGGGAGGCAAACCCGAATCCAACGTGAGATCTGGAGCCTGCCCTTCACACCCACAGACAGAGACAGAACTGAAACAGCAGCTGAAGTCCCAGCTCCAGAGCCTGAAGAGGAGCAGAGAACAGGCCCAGACTTTAGAACAAGCCTACAGAGAGTACCAGCAGCATGCACACGCTCAGGCCCAGCTCTGTGAGAACACCATCACTGCACAGTTCCAGCGCTTACACTGCTTTCTGAAGGACGAGGAGGAGCTGCGTCTGTTTGAGCTCAGATTGGAGCAGAACTCAAAGGCGCAGCGACTGGACCGAGAGCTTGCCACAGTCACACATCGGCTAGCCTCTCTGCAGAAGCACATCCAGCAGCTGGAAAAGCAGCTGCAGAAGAACACAGAGGACTTCCTTGTGTGCCACAGCCCAGCACAGAGCCACACAGAACCCACTCAGCCTCTGCCTTCCCTGGGACCCAACCTGCTCATAGACCAGGCCAAAGTGCTGGGAAACCTGGGCTTCAGGGTTTGGAGGAAGATGAGGAGCGTGGTCGAGTTCAGCCCAGTGGTTCTGGATCCAAATACGGCGCACTCAAAGCTCCAGGTTTCTGAGGACATGAGCTAAGTGAAGAGAGCTGAGGAGATGAAGCTGCCGGAGAACCCAGAGCGGTTCAGAGAAGGCCTTTGTGTGCTAGGATCAGAGGGGTTCAGGTCAGGAACACATCACTGGGACGTGGAGGTGGGAGATTATCCGTGCTGGGTCATAGTAGTCATGAACGAGTCCGTCAACAGGAGAGAGACGCCAGCCTGGACTCCTGAAAATGGACTTTGGACTATTGGGTTTTACAATAATGAATATCTTTCTTCTCACGAGACACTGGACATTAAACAGAGACCTCAGAGGATCCGGGTTCAGCTGGATTACGTCAAAGGAACAGTGTCTTTCCACGAATCCAGCGACATGTCTCATATTTTCACTTTCAAAGACAAATTTGTTGAAAAACTCTTTCCGTTTTTCTTTGTTGGACCTTCGAATAGCAGCTGTCAGACCATGGAGATCAGCATCTGTCCAGCTCGAGTATGAGTGGATGTAACTCCTCCTTCATGTACATGTATTGGTAAATTGTGTGTTATTTCATAACAATAATTACAAACGCATTGGAACGGTGTAGGGACACAACAAAATGTATACGAGAAACAATTAGATCTGAATTTAGTACTAAATATCAACTTTTATTTGATAATATTTCAGAGCTAAAATACTGAACACTTTGCAATCAATGAAATAGATACAGTATAATACTTTCAACTCCAAGAGTCCATCCATCTTCTTCCCCGTAATTAATTTCTGGAGGGGGGGGGGGGGGGGGGGGGGGGGGGGGGAGTCAGAGCTATACCCAATGCTCCATGAGTATACTTTCATAAATGATTTTTGGCATGTTAAAACAGTTAACTTTGCTCTTATCATTGCTAATATCTGAAAAAATGAAGATATTGTTTACTATCTATTTTCATATTGGGACAGAAGACAAGCAGACAAAGAAAGTGAGTAACAATAATATAGCTTAGTACGTTTTTTTAGCACAGAAAGGTTGCTCAAGAACCCCACCAGGATGACTGCACAGTTGTAGGAGAGAGATGTTTTGTTGTAGGAATATTCTCGTAGATCCTGCTTTTCGGGCAGCTGCTTTTGAATCAACTGTAACTGTGTGAGTCACTGCTCTTTCTCATGCAGCTCCAGCACAATAATAGCTTTGGAAAATATGTTGTTGTTTCATTTTCGCTGTATGATTCCATACAGTAGTAGTAAAACTGTACTATGAAAAAAATCTCTGGAAATATAAATAATTAACATAAATTGTCTTATCCTTATATTATAGTCTGTATTCCTCTTATTAGAAAACATTTTATCTTTTGCATATTTGTAAGGAAGAACCCTGTGAGTCATTGTTTGGCTCTCTGGGCTGAGAGCTGATTGGCTGATTGAAGGTGGTCCTCTCTTTTTCACTTACCTCACTTGTCTGAAAAAACTAAAGATATGGCAGAGGCCAAATATACCTGTGAAAACTTTGATGGAAGCAAACCGTTTTAGAGCCAGGAACTATTTTAGTAAAGATATGTACCCCAGCCTAAAAGTAAAACCTAATAACTACAAGTTATTTTAAAGGGACAGTATGTAATATGCACTTTAAATATTGTATGTTTAGTGGCTGAGTGGATAGCACTCTTGCCTCTCAGCAAGAAGGTCCTGGGTTCGAATCCCGGTCGGATCAGGGCCTTTCTGAGTGGAGTTTGCATGTTCTCCCCGTGTCTGCGTAGGTTTCCTCCGGGTACTCCGGTTTCCCCTACCATTAAAAATATGTACAATAGTTCTGGCATGCGCCTCCTGTTCGGCGACCCCGCTCCCATCTCTGTGTGGAGTGAGAGGACAAGTGCCTAAAAGTAACAATTGTAAACCGCTTTTTGACTCTGGTTTGACTCTGAAAGGCGGTATATAAATAAAGATTACTGACTACCACTTACTACTTACCAAACTGGCCACCCAAATGAGGTCTGCATTCTGATTGGATTATTGGCTTAAACTGTATTATGTACATCATGTCCGTTGTATCATTAAGTCAGATCAACTCCAGTTTAAGCTTTAATTTGTACATGTGACCTGTTACAATATACGACTTTAAAATTACAGACTGTCCCTTTAAGTCAAGAAGTAAATGAACTGAAAACTGCAATTATCTACAAAGAAGTGAAATAAATGGAAAGAGTAGCATCAAACTGTGTGTCTGTCATGTTTTCTGTGGGGGTAAATCGTCAAGAGCTTTGAAGCATTTTGTCCTCAAGCTCAAACTGCTTCATTAATCATGTGACCTACATGGAGGCCTGCCATTGGTCAGCTCCTCTGTGCGACATCTGTGATTGACTGAGGTCCAAAACCTGTGGGATAAAACAGGGCATTGGACAAGTGCGGTTCAATGTGGGGTTAAGTGGTGCTCATCAAAGTGTTTTTTTTTGGGTTTTTTTTTACAGGAGTGTGTTTAAGTATTCAAAGCCAAAACCTTAAAGCTGGGGTACCTGACTTTCTTGTTTTACAAATTATACACATTTTGTTCCTACAAGAAAGAGTCTGAAAGTCTAAAGTTTGTGAGTAAATCAGACCGCAACATGACGTCCTCATCGCATTAGAAAACATGTGATCCTTTACATACTTGTAAGAGTGAGCCCTGTGAGTCACTTTTTTGACGCTACAAGGCTGATTGGCTGAGTGAGGGTGATGTCACATACTAAGATGAAGGAGGACCCAAAATGCAGAAATGCAAATGAAATAATGATTTGATTAAGTTGATCAAATAAAAGTCCAAGGGAAAAACAAACTTAATAAAAAAATTGAAATGAAAGACAGAAAACAGACAAACAAAGACATAGACAGACAAAGACTACAGACCAGTAACAAGGGCAGACGAGCACAGGTACATATAGACACAGGGAGACACAGACAGGGGTGGGGTTGACAATCAACCAGGGGAACGGGACAGGAAGTTAAACTAGAATGAAACCACAGAGAACTGAAATCAAATATTTCCGGAAGACACCGTGGCTGAGTGGAAAGTTTGCTTGTTCTTCCCATGTCTGCGTGGTTTCCTCCTGGTGCTCCCCTTTCCCCAACTATTAAAAATAACAGTTTTCAACAGGTTTCCCATCTCTGTGTGGACGGAGAGACAATTTCCCATCACAATTGTGAAGCAATTTTTGACTCTTGTCTGTGAAAGGTGCAAAAATAAAATCCACACGACAGATGGTCCTCTTTGAAACTGTATAGAATTGTACTTTTGAAATTTGAAAATGCCAGTGTTTTATATTTTATATATTTATATTTATATTTTATAGCTTAATTTCCACTGAGCACAAACATGTAACAATATTAACTCTCCGACCAAAGATGACTAGAATTTAGACAGAAATAAAACTGTTTGATTTGTGATTCAGGTGAAGAAGGTCATAAAACGTTGCATAATGACGCTCTGCTCTCTCCTTTATGAAGTTGTCCTTGTGAAAAAGAATTTATATTGCTCCATAACTTGTGGCGCCGCCTTCATGTTAGAGCCAGATCCTGTCCGAACCTCTGAAGCTAAGCAGTATTGTGCCTGGTTAGTACAGTGATGGGATACCTCAGGGAACACCAGGTGCCGCAGTGGGACGGCTGCCGTTGTAAAGTGTCAAACCACTGTTGTGTCCTTAGGCAAGACACTTCACCCACGTTGCATAGAATGAGTCTGGTTTGTGTGTGTGAATATTTGGTGTAAATAATTGGTGATTGGAAGAATCTTTGAATGTCCGAAAAAGGCACCTTTTAAAACAATGCTTTTTTGTTATTAAGTTGCCGTAGTCCATTAAGATGCGATTCCCTCTGGTCCTGGCTGTACTGCACTGTGACGGCAGAAGACTTATTATAAATGTCAGAAGATTGTTTTGACCCTTTTATTTTCTTCCCGGGCTAAAAAGGCGACACGCATCAAAACAACTTGCCAACCTTTGCTACTTTTGTCCCAGGTCGATATGAAAAGCGGAACATTGGAAGAATATTGCTACGACTTGTTTAAAACACAATTGTTAGTAGAATTGTTGGATTTTCATTAAAGTGAATTAGAATATATTCAAAGTTTAGACAGTTTTGAGTTAACCTATGTGTGTGATGGGATGTGATGGGCGCATCAGCAGCATTCTCTCCCATCCCCCCCAGTCATGAAACACAGGAAGTTAAATTAAGAAGAGCGTAGAGAGCATCTGTTTGGAGTGGCCTCGGGCTTGCTTTGAGAGGGGCTATGTGTTTGCCCTGAACAGAGAAGCTATTGTCTTCACCTAAGGATGTTGGGACATGTGTTTCAAATTATCAGGGTATAAGGACAGAGCTTTTGGTTCATTCTTTGTCACTCTTCTGCTGTTTTCCATCCAGCAGAGACCCGGACTAGATTGTAGTCTGTAAAACTTGTCTGTTTGTGCTGATGTCCAGATAACCTGTAGTTTTGAACCAGCGGCTGACAACATGTATTCAAGAGATTATGTTGTTGAAATGTGACTAGTTTTTTCACAATATTTTGGTCCTTCTTGCGCCGGATGCCAACATGCTTTTCTGCGGAGCTGAGGATGCCTCAAACATGGAGTTGGAGCAGCGGTGAGGTCTTCTTCATTCAGAACTGCTTTGAGGACTCCATCTTTGAGGCATGGCCAGTCTCCGGATTGAAGTTGACGGCAGAACTAGAGTTTCTGGACATCCACATGGACAAGGTAAAACAAATTTTTCCTAAAAAAAAAAGAAACTAAATTTAAATCGTCTTTGAAGGCAGGAAATCCAATTTATCTTCTCAAAAAGCATTGGGGCAGTGAGATATCACGCACTTCTAAGAAAGTGGAGAATTTAAACTTCTATCCACTGGGACTTTTGAAGTCGGGGACTCAAAAAAGAGGCCGCGGATAACGAGGCTTATCCTTTTAATAGTCGATGGCTATTTCTTAGGCCTAGGATAACGAGGCTTATCCTTCTAATAGTCGAGGAGCTATTACAAATTCAGCACTATGGACGCATACGTGTAGTTGGAAAACCAGATCTGGCCATTTGAGGGAAAAATGGAACATTTTGAGAGTGGTGATTTTTTCTTCAGCTGATTAGTGACTTTTTGGTAGAACTTTGTGGTAGCCTGCATAATAAGACGACAACAATTTTTCTAATAATAATTTAAACTGGAAATTGAAATTTAGATATAAAGGCCTAAAGTGTGAGTGTGTGTGTGCGTGCACGTTTGAGGTGCATCCTTTGTGTCCCCTTCTGCCTTTCCCCTCTTCCCCCCTCATCCCCCTCTCCCTCATCCCTCTCCTTGCTCCCAATTCTGTCCCTCCCGTCTGCTCAACTCTAGTTGGGTGGAGTATGTTTTTTATAGTTTAACTACTTTTGTTAATGCTAGCTACATTAAAAAAAAAATAATTAAAAAGGGGTGGAACCAGTGATAAACATTTTACTGGTGAAAACATTTGGTAATGAAATTAGAGAATCATAGATAGATTTGAATTGACTTGAGCTGTGAAATTTTTGTGATTGGACAATTTTAAAGTTACTACATTTGGTACAAGCTCAAAAGGATTAGGCTGAGACTGAATTAGATTGATGATAAATAAGACTCAAAGTTAGCTCAGATTTTTGATTTTTGTTTGCTTATGATCACAAAAGATGGTATTTTGTGCACACAAGTAGACTTTTATGTTTATTTTTGGGTTTGATTTGGAGTTTTTGTTTGTTTTGTGAGTAACTGTCTTTATGTGTAAGATTCAACAGAATTGTCAACTAATATTTTGTTCTGTTTCTGAGTTTGTTTCTGTCTCAGCTGGGAGAGGGACGTCTGGGGACAGTGTTTGGTTGTTCCCGGCACAGCATCGGTCACATGCTTCACCTCACTCCAACCAGAGAGACAGGTCTAAGAGCAGGAGGAGGGGGAGAAGCATCGGCAGAGGTGCTGTGGATGGGAACGACGAATCAGACGCCTAAGAAGTCCTCTCTGACTGATGCTGACTCAAACAATCAGATAAGTGGGAAACACTCTGAAAATAAGCAGTTTAATTTTTCAGATTTGAATAATAAATATGTTTAGTTTCATTTGAAAGGTTTAAATTCAACAGTAAGGGAAGTTACTGTAGCATGTTTAATGGTTTCATCAAAGAAATGCAAATCTGTTTGATTCTGAATATAACTAGTTATACATTATTTCAATAGTTCATTGTGATGTTTTCATTTCTGAGACAAGAAAATTACAGTAATATGACTGTTTTCAGCAACAGTTTTCATTAACTGCTAAGGTTTTCTTTTGGGTTTACTGAACTAAGTTTGAAATGTATTAACAAATGTGTACTTTGTGTGTTTTGTTTGAGGGAAACACCTAAAACACCACTTTTGATGCTCAAAAAGCTCAGAGTTCATTCCTGTGAAGGAGACGCCCACTCCCACCCCCACCAATCATCAACCAGCAAACCAGGCCAAACCAAGCCAAACTAAGCCAAATCAGCAGGCCAAACCAAGGCTAAATGCTGCAACGACAGAAGCAATGATGCAAAGGGTCATCCAGAGGTCAGACTCAAATCAACAACTTGACTCTGTGTGTGTGTTTGGGACATTTTGCAGATTTCCAAAACATCTGAAAGACTGGGTTGACCGAAGACATCACCTTTGTGCAAAGATCTGAGGACTGGAGGTTTCCAGTTTTTGCTGTCGGTTCTAAAGTGTGTGAACAGGAAAAGAGGCTTCTGGACATGATGGGGCTGTGCAGGATGGTGCTGGACGTTGCTGGCTGCAGAAGACATTGGGGTGTGGAGGCGTTTCTACAACAGGCGTTACTGGACAATAGGCTTTTTGGTGTGGGGTGTAATTTGCTAACCAAAGTTGACACATTTCAGGTTAAAACATTTCAAGTTAATACATTTCAGGTGGAAACATTTCAAGTTAATACATTTCAGGTGAAAACATTCCAGGTTAATACATTTCAAATGAATGTTTAGTTTATACAGTGTGATGCTACATTAATTTACATGAGTAAATTGGGTATTTGTGTCTTTTTCATTTCATACACATGAATAATTAGGAATTATGTTCAGTTATTGAGCCATTTTTAATGTCTCAAACAGGGGGGAGATATGGTTTATGGGGGAGCAATTACATATGAATATGAAATGATCTCTAAAAAACTTTTTTTTGAGTTCTTTTCTGTGTGTGTTTCTGTAACCAATGTGATTTTTATAAGACACATGTGAAGAGGGGTCTTTAAGTTGAGTCGATGCAACTTGGATTCAAATGTAATACTGTGTTTGTATTAATTTCATTGTGTTCCATTTTTAAGTTGGTTTACTAAACATTGAATGTGATTAATTCTTTTAATGAAAAAAAGGAGGGAATGTTAGTAGAATTGTTGGATTTTCATTAAAGTGAATTAGAATATATTCAAAGTTTAGACAGTTTTGAGTTAACCTATGTGTGTGATGGGATGTGATGGGCGCATCAGCAGCATTCTCTCCCATCCCCCCCAGTCATGAAACACAGGAAGTTAAATTAAGAAGAGCGTAGAGAGCATCTGTTTGGAGTGGCCTCGGGCTTGCTTTGAGAGGGGCTATGTGTTTGCCCTGAACAGAGAAGCTATTGTCTTCACCTAAGGATGTTGGGACATGTGTTTCAAATTATCAGGGTATAAGGACAGAGCTTTTGGTTCATTCTTTGTCACTCTTCTGCTGTTTTCCATCCAGCAGAGACCCGGACTAGATTGTAGTCTGTAAAACTTGTCTGTTTGTGCTGATGTCCAGATAACCTGTAGTTTTGAACCAGCGGCTGACAACATGTATTAAAGAGATTATGTTGTTGAAATGTGACTAGTTTATTCACAACAATAAAAGTTGAAATTGTCCTTTATTTCTCCTCTCCTCCTCACGTTGTACCAAGAGAAACTTTATTCTCTATTTTTACATTTTCAAACAAATTCCTCCATTTCAATAAAAATAGGAAAGTGCAGGTTTAGTTTTTCCTGCGTCACAGTAAAAGTCTCTGCTCTTTCTCCTTTTGTTCCGTTCTTCGCCGCACAGTTTTAGTCCTCAATAATTCACGTCAGGCCACTGTTAAATTGCGTTTAAATTATGTAAGAGGCAGAACAATGTTGATACTAAACACCTTCACACACGCTCATTCATGCTCCAGCGGACGGTCACGTGATCCCACTCAGGAAGGAGGAAACGAAGACCAAATTTAGGCTTTTACTTTCCGAAGCCGCAATTGCCCTGGGGCTGAATTAAAGACCCGTGCCTGGATACAGAGGTGCGCGGAGTCTTTTATAGCATTGTTTTAGATCAATAATGTGATTTCAAATATACTAAGTATCTAATAATGAGCCATAGGTGTCAGAGTATCACCTTTTAGCTGACAGAAGCGTGTTTCAGTGGGTTGCAAAAGTATTCATACATCAAGACTTTTTCCAATTTTTTTCCACGTTACATGAGGATATTTTTATGCCATTTTTTGTGAAAGTCCAATGCAAACTGACAGACAATTTTGAGTTGAAAGGAGAATGATTCATTACTTTATTTTGTTGTTATTGATTTTCTCTCTGCTCGATTGACAGATTGTCTTTTGGTGTATTATGGTAAGTAAAAAGAGAGCTATGGCCTACGCAGGTGGACAAACACAAGACAAAATATACACAAAATATAAGTCATCTGTCCTCACAGTCACAAGGACTCCGATTGTGTATCTGCTTTGATTGTGTATCCGTGTTATGACTCTATTATGTTCTGATTGTCTCTTGATGCGACACGTCTGCCTTTCTATGTGTGACGTAACATTGACGATAAAGAGCTTGTTCTAACTCTGTTCTGTCTGAAAAAAACTGAAAGAAACTGAGAATAAACTTCCAGGTGGCTCTGGTGCGTAAGATCCCGTCCCTGTGAGGTTGATTTTCCACAGTATGTATGAGCTTTGTAAATCTAGAGATGTAGTCTAGATTCTATTATTTGTGTATGAACTGTTTGATTCTCTGATCTGTGTTGGCAAAAGTTGTAAAGTCCCCTGAGATAACTACTGTTGTGATATAGGGCTATACAAGAATAAGTTGTGTTGAATTGAATTGAAACTTCATCTGACCCTTATCAGAAGTCTCCATCCCCCAGTTGTCAATCATCTGTATTTCCCCTTTAACATCTGCGACAGCTTGAAGTCTTTTGTGGTGGTTGTGGATGAGGTTCTTTATCCTCTCTGATGGTAAAGTTATATATTCTTCTTGGAAAATAGCCTCCAGTTCCTGTGAATTCCTAGGCTGCCTTGCATGAACTGCACTTTGGAGATCTCCCCAGAGCGGCTTAAGGATTAAGGATAAAGAAAAATAGGAAACATGTTTATTTGACAGTATACGCATGTATTCACACAAACACTAGTGATAAATTGGGTTTGTGTTTTCATTCTAGATCGCCTATATATGGAAAAAATAGTGTAATCTCGGGCTGGGTGTGCGAACTCGTCATGTTGGCTTTAACATCGGTTTTGGTCTCTGCAGTGTTAACAGCGGCTCGACCGTTTGACTCAGGGATGCATTGAAATTCTTGTGCACTGTCCACTTTGCACCAACAAGAGTCTGTGCGGCCTGGAGAATACAAACCAGCCCTACTCACACACACACACACACACACACACACACACACACACACACACACACACACACACACACACACACACACACACACACACACACACACACACACACACACACACACACACACACACACACACACACACTCACACACACACACACACACACACACACACACACACACACTCTGAATCTTAATGCTGTGAAGACATAGATTTGCCCTCTGCGTCACTGTCCACTGTTTGGGGTCACCTCCAGACGGACTGTAGCTGTCAGTCAATACGACATTTTCTTACTTACTTTGCACTAAGAAAAACAAAAAAACATGACGTATACATTACAGCAGATTTTATCATTCAAATGATGTTTGTGACAAAACATTTGAAACGGTTTAAATGGGAAAGACTTAGAATGTATTAGAATGATGTTTACTGAGTTTCCCAGAGATACCACATTAGACCTGGCACACATGAGAGGATGGTGTAGACTATTTATGGACACAAGCTGAAGGTTCATGGAATATGGGAGAAATATGCGGCAGATTATTTAAATAGAGATTAAGGAAATTAAATGACGTGGAGACACTTTGTTCCACTGTTGAGTCAGCGATGGGGAGGAGGAGAGTTCCTGCACGAGTGGGAATTAGTTTTGTGAAATCTTTTACATGGACATACACCTGTTTAAAGCCAAATTGTGGCTCAATGTAAGCTAAAAAAATTGGCTTTAGAAAATTGCAGTGAAAATAGTAATAGTTTACTGATCATTTATTTGAGAATATATTTAACAGCTTCATCCGGATGTGTCTCTCGGGAAACTGTTTTATTGTGGACTTGGTTTTGTCTCTGCTCTAATCCAATCTGTTAAAAAAAATTCTGTTCATAGTCATCGCTGTAACTGAGATGACTCATCCTCAACTTTTTATATTGTAAACAACAGCTGGGGAAAAGTTATTAACTGGGAAATCAAACACTGCTCCATCAAAATGTTTGTAAGAAACATAGACTTAAAATCTTCAAAATCAATGATATTACGATTATCTGTGCCACCTCCACCTTCTCGCTCTTTGTCCCATGATTCTGCTGTGGCTTCTGTTGGTGACACACTTTGAGTCCAGATAACATCGTTCCCACCGCCCAGTCCAACATGGCCGCCTTGTGCCGTCCATGGTTCTGACAATCTGTGCTCACATCTCCATTGTACCAGACCTACTGTACATATTGTACACCAGACCTACATACTGTACATAAACACCAGACCTACATACTGTACATACACACCAGACCTACATATACACATGTTTGCATGTTTGTGACCTGCTATGGTTTCAAACAGGGCTGTATCTAGGCGTTTGGGACTTCAGGTTTCTCTTCATCAGGAGGCAGCATTCTCCAGCCTTCTCTGCACCCGTCCCCCTCCTGGTGTTGACCCATGTACCGGGAGAGCCGTGTCGGAGCTCAACCAGTGCCATACTTAGAATACAATAGAAAGAATTATAAAAACAAATGCAATAGAAAGGCAATATATTTAGAATGTACAGTCTATCTATGTGTCCTTCTATCTATCTATCTATATGTACAATGCTGACCCTCGAGCTCAGGGGTGTCACGCTCACTTTGGTCAGGGGCCGAATGAAAATGATAATGGTTCCCGCACACTGCTGTCCTTGCAAAAATGATTTGTAATGGAAAATGTTACGTTTCGGTCCTGAGACCTTCATGAGGCAAAATGCTGGTCAGGGGCCAAATAAAAAAAATAGTCAGGGGCCGAAAGATTTGAAGGGATTTAATTTTCTTTTCTTTCTTTTCTTATGATTGTTTTTTACATCCTAAAGGTATTTTAACATTACTTTATTTTGTTAACAAAATGTGTTCAATTATTTAACTTCAAATCACGTGTTGGGTTAAAATGTGAGAACAAATTAAATGTGGTTGCATTCCTGAGAAAATAGATGATGTATAACTTGCCTTAGTAGCTCATTACCATCAAGGCTAAAGGAATAATTCAAAATCATTTAGGGGCCTCTAAAAATTGTCTTCCAGGCTTGATCTGGCCCACGAGCCTGAGTTTGACATGCCTGCTCTGGCTCAATAAAGCCCAATGAGGATGTGCTTGTGGAAGTATTGCTCCAATTTGCCCTCGCTCTTATTGACTTACATTGAAAAGTGAACTCCTCTCGTTCAGGAACCGTTTTTCTCACATTCAACATTTTGGGCATGAAAAAACTCTGATCCTGGTGTGTCTATGTTGATGTTGTCTTTGTAAATCCATATATGAGCCATGTAAAGATTGACCAATGCTCTACGAGTGCTTTTATAGTTACTGTAGCCACATCTGCCCTGGAGCAGACTGAGGCAACTATACCCCTCAGACCTTCACCAATCATTCACCCGATCCACAATCCCCCAAAGAACCATTCCGGGGGATTTCCCTCAGCAGAAAACATGACCAAATGTTATTATCTAAGCTGGATTTGTAAATAATTGTTGACCAATTTTAACAGTAACTTAATGTTGCGCATGAATCGCGGAATTCTCTAAATCCACTATCCACTTTATTTGTAAAGCACATTTTGTACACAGTGTCCAAACTGCTGCACATGGAAAAATGTACAATAACAGTCACTCACACGTCTGCTAAATAAAAAATAATACATGTAAAAACAACGATAAATTTTCAATAGAATAAAAAAACATTAAAATAGATGTAATTAAATGCATAGAAAGACAACAGAGGACCACACAACTCCAGTGGTTTTAAAAGCCAGAGAATGAAAGTGGGTCTTTAGAACACGACACACACACCTCATTACCCGACACACACACAGATAGAAACGTGTAATATTTATTTTGTATGTTGTTGTCGTTTTACTGGGGTAATGTTGCGTATGTCTGCATACTTCAGTCTGTGCTTCTCCTTTCTGTCTCTCTGTGTGAGTCTTGGACAGTATCCCAGTGTGTGTGTGTGTGTGTGTGTTCCCGCCTGTGTGTGCGTGTGTGCGCCAGTGTGTGTGTGTGTATATGTGTGCATGCGCGTATATGTGTGTGCCCCAAATCCTCCGAGACCCAGGACTGTACTTTACTCCTGTTTCCATGGCTACCGCCTCCGGAGCCTGTGATTGGTGGAGATGCAGACTGGCAGCTTTGGGCTTCGGGCACATTTCAACACATTCACCGACTGTACGCAGCATTATTCAGCATGAACAGAAGAAAAGGAACATTACTGTGAGATTATACAGAAAAGGACAACATTTATGATATTTACCTTAAAGGATTCTTATTGTGCTCATATACATCACATTTTTGAGCTTTTTACAACATTGTTCATCATAAAAAGAGCTGGACTTGAGTTTGTCTTTTACTCATATTTAAAGCTGGAGTTCCTTTTGTTGTTGTTTCATTGATGCCTTTTGTTTGCCCCAACAGAAGGAGTCCGACAACAACGGCTCACTATATTCCTTAATACTGAAAGCTGATACTGAAATGTACCACAGTAAAATTCTGTTCTCCAGATTTAAATTGTTGTTATTTTTATTGCCTGTTTTTTCCATTTTTCTGTTATGTGTAGCTTCAGCCACGCTAAAATCCAGGAGAATGTATCAATCCACTTCTACCAAATAAGATTTCATGATTGTGTTAAGAGTGGTCCAAGATAAAAAACAAACTCCAAAAAAACTCAAAAAAATCCAAACCGAACACTTATTCGCCATCATCTATTGATGGCGAATAAGTGTCCTAAAGTGTCCTATTAAGTGTCCTAAAGCTAATAGAACTTGATGGAGTCAAATAATCCATAAACTCAGCTCTGGCAACAGCACAACTCCATCACATTAAAAAAAACACATATTAGCCGCACAAACGGTAGAAAAAATAAGCTGCTTTTATGTTGTGCTTTAAAATGAGGTATAACACGCCAGGAAAGCCTATATTAACCTCGAAACCCTTTCATGGGCCAAAAAAATGAGATTTCCAATGTTTTTATGATATATATTTTTGAACTGTGTCACATTAATGGGCCGGGCCAGTCTGGTTCCAAGATCTTCTCGATTGTAACTTACTCCAAGAAGCAACACATTTTGAAACTCTTGATTGTTTGTTCTCCCTGAAATACTATTTATAATAAAACAGTTTGCTCTGCGGTGTCACTAATAAAAATACATGCCTATTAATAGACCACATGCAGACAAAGGGAAGAAAAGAAACATCCAAAAGCCTCAGAGCAAAGCGCGATAACAAAGTAAGTCACGAGGTCATCTCTGCCTGATGTAATGTGTCTTATGTAAGAATGAAACAAATACTGGAGACGCTCCTCTAAGATTTCACCCATTTTTGGTGCAGAAAATTGACAACATTTTTATTCATCCAGCAAATGTTTCTGCAGATATTCAATAGTCAAATAGTCTCTTAAACAAGTGTAGTTCAGTGTATGAATGAAAAGAAAATATTGTGAGAAGATTCAACATACTTATTTTTGCACGGTTCTACATAAAACACTTGGTTTTCTAAATAAAACACTGACTTTTCTTTGTTAATAAAGAGTGCAGAGTTTCATGTTTGCATCAGTTCCAGCTGGGCCATGTGATTGTTGTCAATGAAAAAGAAGAGCCATGGCTCAAAGAGCGTGGATTATGAAGAGGTTAAAGTATTAAAGTGGTTGTCTCAGAGACTTTACACAACCGTTGAAGTCGCAAACACAGATCAGAGAATCAAACAGTTCAAAGACAAGAAATAAAACAGAAAACACGTTGGTATTGGTCCATAAGGGGCAGATGACCAATGTCCATGAATTTGATAAATGACCATAAATATTGTTGAAAACTCTAAACCCAGAGGGAAAAGTGAGAAACTTCGGCGAGGTCCACATTTAGAGAAAAATAAGCTCCTCACGGACGGACTTTAGATCCAGGCGACAGAGTGTAGCCCACGAGGCGGGCCGGGCAGGGCATTCTGTAGGTGCAGATTCTGTACGGACAGAGTAGGAAGGAGGAGAGGATAGTGCTCAACCTGTGTTTCTTAAACTCAAGTCTTGGTCCTGAATTAACCAAAAAGGCTGGTGGTTGGCATGTCTATGGCAAAAGATGGACAGAGAAGCAGAGGCAAATATCAATGATGTGAGGAGTATCAGACTGGAGACTTAGGTGAAGGAAGACTTCTATCTGGACATGTAAATTTCTCCTATGTGAGATAAATAAAGAATCTTATCTTATCTTATCTTATCTTCTGTGTTATACAATCATTAACAGGATTTAAATAGCGCATGTTTGTATCTGATTTAAAGGGAATTTTCTACTCTTCCAATTGGATACACAGCTTTACTGATAAACCAAAAGAAACAAGTCACAACAAGAAGACACCACCACTGTCTCCAAACGTTTCTGACTTCACAAAATCACGCTTTCAACCATTTGTAATTTGTAATTGGATATTTGCAGTACACACACATTGCAATATATTGCATATTGAAAATGGACATTAAAGAAGACATAATGTGCTTCACCCGGCTCTTAAGTGTTTTTTTAATTAGAACTTTATCAAGATCAAAACCTACAAGGTTCAAGGTATCTTTGGTATATCCCCGAGGGGCAATTTGGTTGCAGCAGCAGAAAGGCACATAGGAAACAATACAACAGGATTACATCATTGGTTTAAAATACAAATGGCAACAGGGACTGCCATCCACACGTCATCCATCCATCCATTTTCTTCCCCTTAATCCATTTCTGGGTCGGGGGGGGTGGCAGTCAGAGCTGCACCCAGTACACATAGCACCAGCCCCTCACTGATCCTCCTGCAGGTGCTGAGTCCACAGGAGCCTGGATCTTCAGGCAAAGTGGGGTTAAGCCCAAGGACACAACGGCAGCAGTCATTAGTGAGAGTTGTGAAGTTGGTCTTTTTGTGGGCTTGACAAAGTTACTACAATCCTCTCATTTGATGCTTGATATTTTTTTATTTGTTTACTCTTTTTTAAAACAAAAAAATGATATGCTCTCACACTAAAATAAAAATAAGAATAAAGTAGACAAAGAGAAAAAAATATGATAACAAACCATAGAAAACAGAATTTTGATCATTATTTTTGCACGGAGTTGTTTATTACTTGCAGAGGTCTCAAACATGCCAAAAAGCATTCTGTGGCCCCCTAGTGGACATCAAAGTTTTATGTCAGTGTGGCCCCCACTGAGCAAATATGTTAAACGCATATTTACACCTTAAACAGCTAATACATTTCCATTGATATTGATCCCAGAACACAATAAGTAGCAATTAAAAATAAAAATAATTAAACCAGGTCTACAATAATATCAAAACTACACCACACTCATAATCTGTAGAAGTGATTCTTTGGTCAAGCTATACTTTCATCCTAAGTAGTAGTCACAGATGCAAACAGCGGGTTTTCTGGTTTCACTTTTCGTTTCTACGTTCTAGAAGAACAAATATGTACTTTCTCTACTGTTATTGTTAAAGAATGAGAAGATTTGACTGTTTGAAATGTCAGTGTATATTTATCAATCCAGGAGCTAACCTGGGTGTCTGACCATCCATCAATTTTCTTTCGCTTTATCCGTTGCCAAGACTTTATCCCAAACATCCCTCTCCACTCACCCTTCCTCCAATCCTGAGGCGTTAGACCAGCTGAGAGACACAGACAGAGACAAAGATAAGAACCATAAAAATCACACAAGGTATCGCGATCATAAAGAATCACAGTACATTAAAAAGAGTGAAGATACAATCCTTAGTTGTATGCACAGCTAAAAAGAACTGTTTTAACCTGGATTTGAACATTGTCAGAGTAGAAGGCATTTACAGGACTGTTTCAGATTTTAGCTGCATAAATCTGAAATGCTGCCTCCCTATGTTTAGTGCATGTGGAATTATTTTTGCCATTTTAGTTGTTGAAAATTTACCAAAAAAATAATACATTACAAAAAAAAAATGCTCTGCCCCTTTAGGTTACGTCAGAACACAGCCACACGAAAGGCTCAGCAAAATTCCAGAACAATGCAACTGAATCTTTTTAAAAACACAAACAATTCATAAATATAAATCAGTGAATAATGTTAAAATGGTTGCCGTTATCTTCAATCGCAGACCATAAACAAACTATGAATAAATAAGAACACGACCCGTAAAGCATTTTTGAGGAAGATGCTAAAGTATATTTTCTGTTTGACTGTAATTATGGATTAAAGGAGACGTTTCTTACACTTGCATGTGTCTGTGTTTGCAGCCGGTATTTCAAAACAAAATCTACCCTTCCTCTGATGGTAGAATGGGGATAGGGCAGGCCGATAGAATTGTTTAACCTTGATACTCGTTTTCCTTATATTATTTAACGTTCTAAAACATTAAATGACTAGTGTCTTAATAATTTTTAATTTCCAAAAATAATATGGTTTAATCCTTCTTTAGGTCTACTTTAATCGTTGTGTACCTAGGAACTAAACTTTGACACACATATTGCTGTATTATGTTCCTCACAGTAAACAATGTGATACCCATAGCCTATATGTAATTGTCTAAAGATTTTTTCATTTGTCCCCACAAATTTGTAACCCAAGTCTATCTAGGCCAAAGCGACTCTCCAAACGTCCTGGTACAAAGTGGATTTAGGCAATGGTTTCGGGTGGGACCGAAACCATTGCCTCTTCTGACCCAAAGGAGCGCTCCTCAGGCCGGCCAGAATCACAGAAGTGCCCAGATCGAGGAGGAGATGATCCAGCGCCATCTACAGGTGACATACAGGACTGTGAACGTTTACATCATGGTTTTGTCTGATTTGTAAACCAAGGCATGGAATGACGTAAATCTTTAAAGCTACCTAACTTAACTTGTTTGTCCTAAGTTTTGTAAAAGTGAAATGTGAAAATCCTGTGTTCATCTTGTTAGAAAACATTTGTTTCAAAAAATAATGGTATTCTACCATTATATAAATGCTGTTATGTTTGCATACTCGTAAGAAAGAGCCCTGTGAGTCACTTTTTGATTCTCTGGGCTGAGAGCTGATTGGCTGAGTGAGGGTGGTCCTCTCTTATTTTTGCTTTTCTGTCTGAAAAACGATTCTAACGATGTGACAGAGACCAGAAATACACGCATGTCAAAACTAGTGATAGAACCAAACTGTTTTGAAAACTAGGAACAGCATAACTCCGATAGTAACATTATTTAATTAAGGTGTTTTACTGGATGATTTATCACTGATCGATATTAGTGGTCACAATTTGCAAATCACAAAGACTGCAATTACTTTACCTTTGCATGAATCTTTAAAACTGCATAAAATGAGTACAATTTGCAGTTTTGCTACATTTTCATAAATGATAACTTGTGTACTTAACTTTTACATCACAAAAAATTGAGCTGCGTAACAAAATCCATGATTACTTCTATGATTAGTTTTGACATGTATGTATTATTTATATAATCTTTTTCAAACAGAAAAGTGGAAAAGAGAGGGCCACCTCCTCAGGTGGATTACCTTTATTTTTAAAATTTTCATCTAAGAACCTTTGCTGCAGGTTTTGTGTTCCACCCGGACTCCGAAGGTGCTGCACTGGTTTCGGCACACGCCATTGTGGACACTCTGGAAACTAGTTGCTGCCACTGACGCCTTTAAGCCCTGTTTCTAAGCCGTTTTATTCTTCCTTCCAGTGAAAGTTCCGCATTGTAAAGCTCCGTATCACCATGTCCACAGAGTCCTGGGCGCATGCCGTGGATCAGCAGGAATCAGAAGCCGCTGAATCGGTAACTTTACACGCGAGCTAACATGCTATCACCGCTAGCGCCTGTGAAAACTATGCTCTGTTTTCAATCATTGCATCGGTTTAGAGCAACGAACAGCTTGCATATGCTACTGAAAACTGCATACACGTATCATTTACCCTTTATGACCTGTACTTCCTTGTTTGTGCAGGTTTTAGAACGTGTTTGTTTATGGTTCATGGAGAAATCGAAAGCAAGTCCTGGTTCGTGATGCGGGACTAGCTTTAGCTCGTAGCCCAGACTGCTTCAGTGACTCTCAAATCTAATCCCATTTAGCACCGAGTGTCGTCTTAATTAAAAACTGACAACTGTCAAAATTAGCTCTCAAAATAGCTGGTCAGGCGCTCGTAATAAACAATAGCATGACTGTGTGGTGGCTGGTGGCTGGTGTTTTGGTTGGACAGACCGAGCTTTACTGTCGTTGCAACATGTACAGCTGAATTATGAACTGCAGAGTCTGTGCATATTACAAATAAACATATATGTATTAACGCATTGATAATGGCACAATTTAAATATATATTGATATGTATTTATGAACCAAAGTGTAAGAGTAGCAATTTCTCATACTCATCTAATACTAGAGCTTTAATTACAATATTTTTTAGCCTCAATTAATCAGTTATTTTTTATAAACTTGCGCATCCTTCGCACTGAAGTCATTTAGACTAATTTCACACAGAAATGCTTTTGCATTTTGCTTCTGTGTAGAATATTTTAGGCCTACATTAAAATATAAATCCTGATTTTTCTGAAAATATGTATCATAAATGTAGGGAACAATGTGAAATCAGTCAATAGATGGTTTGATTAATCAAAGGTAATAATCAATAGTATCCTTGAGTCAATATCAAAATTTCTTTACATTGTAACATTAGCTGTGTTGAAATTCACAGGCTGCATCATCCCAGAGCTGCTTTTGTGGTTGCTTTTGCATAACATCACGGCCCTTCTGGTGGTGGAATCTGATCAATATTTGAATTGATCATGTCGTCAAATCACTCAAGTGAATTGACTGATGTTTGTCTTGCGTCCAATCTAGAGCCGTAACGGTTAAACTAATAAGTTTATTCAATTATTACTACTCCATGTGTTTTTCTTTTTCATCTGTTTTTGACAAAAAATCTATTAGAATATTCTCCGGAAGCCTCATTTCAGCTTCTACTAAAGAGCCAATATCGGAGAGACGCTTGTGAAAGTAAAACGTTGTCAACAATTCATGCTGTCTTCATCTAATACAGAGGTGTCCAAACCGGTCCAGAAAGGGCAGCTGTGGCTGCAGGCTTTCTATCAGACCCAGCAGGAGTAGAGCAGACTCCACCCATTTCCTCAAGTAAGCTCAGTCTTAACCTGAAGATTTGGGAGGACTCTGCTCTGCTCCTGCTGGGCCTGATAGAAAACCTGCAGCCAGAGCGGCCCTTTCTGGACCGGTTTGAACACCTTTGATCTAATACAAAAACACATTATGGTTTGCATACCTAAAAGCCCTGTGAGTCACACTATTTTATATAATGCATGTACCAATGGCTTCAGGACATTTTGTCAAAACAGTAGATATTCTTTTCATTTTGTAGGCCTTCTTTTCTTGTTCTTGGCATTGGGTAAATTTGCAGGTCAAATTTCAGGATCATGCAATTATTCCATGAATTGTCATAATGACTGAGGGTTTTCAATATCTGGTCGTCAGTGAAAATAAGACACAGTATCTGGAGAGTAGAACAAAAACAAAAATGTTCTTTAAGGTGACATTTGTTTTAATGGCCTCAAGTTGGTCACCACACTGATATAATAAATATGCTTCCATGTTTCCAGATTAAAGGTCTCCAAATCAAAGAAAAGCCAGAGGAAAATGGTACGTCGGTTGTATTATAGTATCATTATCTTTATCCGTAGACACTCACCTTATGTTTGTAATGTGTCATTTAGGAGCAGCTTCCAAACCAGAAGGAGAAGCAAATACGAATAACAAGACAGAAGAGGACGACAAAGGTGACCAAGACTTTTCACATGTTATGGTTGTTGTAGTTTGGACCACGTTATAGTTTCAGGATTTTCAAAACGCTGCAGCTTGACCTCTAACTAGAACATGGAAGTGCGATTGCTTTAGTTCAGTTCTCCAGTCTCTGCACTGGCTTCCTGTGACTTAAAATATAAACTAGCTAATCATGGGATGGCAGGATTTCAGATGTATGCAGCAAAAATCTGGAACAGTATTACTGAAAATGTCACAAAAAGGCATAGAAGAATATTATGTAAGAAAAATGTAGGGAGACTTTTGTGGAAAGCAAAGTCACTGTATATAAAGTTCCTGGATTTAGGAGCTTGTGCAGCAGTTTTTCTAATTAATAACCATAGTTTTTGATTAATTCTAAAATTTGAACCCAACATGTGATTAGAGGATAAGCATTACATTTGACTTGACTTGCATTTTGTTCTTTTCCTCGTGCTCCGGCAGACGACAAAGCGGCGCAGTCATACCTGAACAAGTTGATCCGCAGCAGTTTGGTCAACAACACGAATCAAGTGGAAGTTCTTCAAAAAGATCCAAACTCTCCGCTGTATTCTGTCAAGTCCTTTGAGGAGCTCCGACTGTAAGTGAAGAATCATTCATCACAGGAGTAATCTGTATTTAACCCTTGTGCTGTCCTCGGGCTGGTTAAATTAGGGAAAGTCATCAAAATTCAGCTTGAATTTTTTTTATCACTTGACCCAAGGATAGCACAAGGGTTAAATTAAAGGATATGCATGAAATCAAAACAGACCCAGAGTTGTTTTTAGATCCATCCATGCCTTCTGTTTAAAAGCTTTCTCAGTCCTGTAATATTTTGTAATTGTACCACTATGACATCACATTCAGAGCCGTTAGCTACCTTTATTCCTTCACCTTCTTTCTTCACCTGAGAAATTGCCCAAACTATTTTGGATGCAACACTTAACTTTCAAACTGTTGTTCAGCTTCAATTGTAATTTTTTTTTGTTTAAACAATGGATATGTTTGACCATATGACCTTGATAGAGTAGTTTCCATAATATTTAAAGCAGTCCCCTGGCAATATATGGGACTGTGGTTGGAGCTAAAACGGCTCACAATTTGATAAAGAAAATCTAGTAAAACAATCAGGTCGTCTTTATACTTTGTATTTAATTGTATCATTTCTCATTTGCAGAAAACCACAGCTGTTGAAGGGAGTGTACGGGATGGGCTTCAACAGACCTTCTAAAATCCAGGAGACCGCGTTACCCATGATGCTCGCTGAACCGTGAGTTACCTGCACTTTGAACCTGTTTCATCTTTTGATCCACCTTTTCAGATCGAAATAGGAAAAGGAGAGGACTATTACCTCTCTGCCCAAAGAGTCAAATAAAGACTCAGAGCTATTTCTTAGTATGCAAAAGTTATTTTCACAAAGCCGTTTTCTCATATTTTCTTTTATACATTTATAAGTGTGAGGTAGTGTAGCATGAGTGGAGTAATAGGACTCTTAGTCACAATAAGACTGTTGCAGCAAAAAAGAGAATAAAAAGGTTCGTGGATCCGCTTTGATTGTTTGTAAAAGCCATGGGATACATACAGTGAGGCAAACAAGTAATTATTCCGCAACTAATTGTGCAGGTTCACCCGCTTAAAAAAATGAGGGAGGTCTATAATTTTCATCATAAATATACCTCAACTATGACCGAGAGAATGAGAGAAAAAAATCCTGAAAATCCTCTGTCCTGGAGTGGCCTAGCTAGTCTCTAGATCTCAGCCCCATAGAAAGTTGTTGCACAGTAACAGCCCCAAATTATCACTGCTCTAGAGGAGATCTGCATGGAGGAATGGGCCAAAACACCAGAAAACGGTTGAGCTCTGACAACAAAGAGTATATAACAAAGTATTGAGATTAACTTTTGTTATCGACCAACTCCTTATTTTCCACCATAATTTGCAAATAAATCCTTTAAAAATAAGATAATGTGATTTTCTGGATTTTTGTCATTCTCTCATACATGAGGTTTAGCTATGGAGAACGCGCACAATTGTCGGCTGACTAAATACTTTTTTGCCCCACTGTATGCCTCTTTGTTCTCTGAGCTGATTGGCTGCTGCAGGTGTTTGTGTGCGTTGAAAAGTGTTCTTGTAACTCTGATAAAGCTGGCGTGTGTGTAACCTTGTTCTGGTCCAGTCCACAGAACCTCATCGCTCAGTCACAGTCGGGAACGGGGAAAACAGCTGCGTTTGTGTTGGCCATGCTCAGCCACGTCGACCCCAACAAGAAATGGCCTCAGGTTTGTCTCCAACTGAACTCTCAAAACAATAGAATGTCTGCTTCTGAATAAATGGTTCTGGTAATACCTATTTTTAACAATGAGTTCTGCCCCTCATTATTGCCGCTCAGGCTAGCTTCCCCTCTCTCTGATCAATTAGCCAATCACAGGAAAGAGCATGTGGAGACACATTCTTTATTAGTGATGTGTTTGATTACCCACAATGGTTGAATTATATTTTCCCTAAACATTGTTACAAAGGTCTTTTAAGAAAGTCTTCAATGGGTAAAAAACATTAGAAGTCCTCTCTGCACCCGACCCCCTTGAATCCCACTGCGGCTGCTGGGCTCATGTTGTCCATTTGTGTTGTACAGCACAGTCCTTGATATTTATCTAATTGTTCATGGCAGGTTTTGAACCAGGCTTTGTCTGATTCGTCACAGACAAAGCGTGTTAGCCATGGGGCAAACACGCAAACGTAGGGCAACAAAACTAATTTAGAGGCAAACGTTTTATTATAAAAAGCAGAAAAGTGCTCTGACATGACGTAATAATGTGTCTTTGTTGTGTTGTTTTTCAGTGCTTGTGTGTGTCGCCCACGTATGAGCTGGCTCTGCAGACGGGGAAGGTCATCGAGCAGATGGGGAAAGACTATCCAGAGGTGCAACTGGTCTACGCCATCAGAGGAAACAAGCGTGAGTCTGAGGAAGAGAGAGGAGAGGGAGAGAGAGAATAAATGTATTATATTAAAGCTGTTGGTTCAAGCTTGGTATAAAACTGAACTTTTAAATGTAAGTGAATGGGAGCCACAGAATTGATGGAAGTCTTGCCTCTGAGCACTTCCCTTCGGCTTCATTAGGTTTCAGCAGCGGATAGGTCTGACTTGCTCCTGGTACAAACTGCAGAGAAGAGTCACGCCTCTCTCTTGTTGGTCTCAGTGCCGCGAGGAATGAAGCTTCAGGAGCAGATCGTGATCGGGACTCCGGGGACGATGCTCGACTGGTGCGCCAAGTTCAAGTTCCTCGACCCAAAGAAGATCTGCGTGTTTGTGCTCGACGAGGCCGACGTGATGATCGCCACACAGGGACACCAGGACCAGAGCATCCGGATTCAGAGGTACAGTCTCACCGCGGCCAATCCCAGAGCAGAGCTGTTCAAACACAGTTTTGAACACAGGAAACAGCCAGTCATTGGTCCATAGGGGGCGGATGACCAATATCCATCAATGTTAATAAACATCCTTAAATGTCCCAGAGTTCAACAACATTTTTCTCCATTGGTCATCTGCCCCTTTATGGACCAATGTCTCTGTGTTTTTTTCATCATTGCATTTCTTGTTTGATTCTCTGATCTGTTTGAGCGAGTTCAATGGTTTTGTTAAGTCTTTTGAGATAACTACTGTTGTGATTTAGATAGATAGATACTTTACTGATTCCCCCTTAGGATAAACTAAGGTGTCCAGTTGCAGCAAAAATAAAATAGATCATTCTAAAAAGCTAACAATAGTAATAATAAGCAACAGGCCTAGGGCTATACAAGAGGAAATAGAACTGAAGATGACAAGGACGGCAGCATCATTACTTAGCGTTCCTGTGGTAGTTTCAGATGTGTTTTAAAACAACAGCGCCACTAGTTGCGCTTGAGTAGGAAAGTCTGAAGTCCTTTAGAGCAACTAGGGATTTCTCTCCTTACTGTTCCTTTCTCCTTGAAGCTCCTCAATAAAATGACCTCAACAGAAGGCTTTGGACGGAGCCTTTAGCCTTTAGCTCTGTCTCCTTTCACAGTTCTGCAAGTGTCGCCCCGTGTCTGATCTCGCTGTAATTGAAGGTCAAACCAACCCGATCCTGTATCTCACGCCCTCTACATTATCAACGGAATAATCTTGTGATTTTACTGTCTGGAAATCACGTCAACCACACCCTCAGTTTGACCCGAAGGTAGCACAAGGGAAAAAGATGATTTACTTACTCATTTGAGCAGCATTAAATACTCCTGGGACGAAGACGAACACTCCCTGCCTTCTAACATAAACGTAATTTAGCCGACTACATTTCTTTTTCTTTTTCAAATAAAATATCATGCAAAAAACTAGCTCAACTAAAACTACATCAAAACAAAATACAAATCTGACTAAAATTATACTTCGATTAGAATTGAAAATCAACACAGTTTCAATTTATTGTTTACATTTTGAATCAATAATCATTGGGTAAAACATTAAGATCATGTCCTTTTACTGCGTCTGAGTGACCGTCCTGACCAATCGCAGCGCTGCATATCGTCTCTGACCCTCCCCTCTCTGCCGCCCGCAGGATGTTGCCGAAGGATTGCCAGATGCTGCTGTTCTCGGCCACGTTTGAGGAGACCGTGTGGAACTTTGCACAGAGAATCGTCCCGGAGCCGAACATCATCAAACTGAAGCGCGAGGAGGAGACGCTGGACACCATCAAACAGTACTACGTCCTGTGCAACTCCAAAGAAGAGAAGTTTGAGGCTCTGTGCAACATCTACGGGGCCATCACCATCGCACAGGCCATGATCTTCTGCCACGTCAGTCTCTCTTTCATTCCTCCCGGGTTTTTAGTATGACGTGTAAATGAAAATCAATATGGACATGTACCATTTTAAAGCCCAGAACAACCCAACTTCAGTCAAAACAGTTATAAAGTCTGTGTTCTTGTCGGCCCCTGGACAAGAACTGAAATCACAAATGTTCTTGGAATATTATTTCTTTACTGGAGGGCGTTGAGGGAGTTTACACGGACATGGGGCCTCAGGGCTGCAGACTTGGGCTTATTACTTTAGATTACAAAATGATCACTCTCCATTTGTCTAATACAGCTGTTCCCAACGTGAACACTGCGTTTGAAATTGGAATTGAGCCCAGGCATCTTCTCTCAGTCTGAGATGAATTCTTTGTGGGCTTCATTCACCGGTTGCCTCCATTATTAACAGTGATGAACTATATTCTTGCGTTCTTCTGTCAGACAAGGAAGACGGCGGGCTGGCTGGCCGGGGAGCTATCCAGAGAGGGACACCAGGTGGCGCTGCTGAGTGGAGAGATGCAGGTGGAGCAGAGAGCAGCAGTGATCGACAGATTCAGAGACGGGAAAGAGAAAGTGCTCGTCACGACCAACGTGTGCGCCAGAGGTACGGGACGCTAAGACCAGTGGTTTTATGTGGTATTCTCCCCAAAACACTCCCAACCAGAGCCGTGTCAACTCCATTTACATCAGGAATATCAGCTTCTGGTAGATGTACTCAAACGTCCACACGGCTCTTCTGTCTAACTCGTTAACAGTGGTTTTCTTAATGGAACGTTTATTCAATGCTCATGATCTGTGGATGCTTTTTATAACTTTGTTTACATTATGAATGTATTTTGACAAAAGGGTTACATTTATTCAACATTAGTTTGGATATTATGTTTTGGTAGATTCTTAGGAACAAAATGTAGTTACTGTTCTTTTTTTTTTAACTCCGGCATATGTAGCCCTCTGCTAGTGTTAGTAGTAAGTGTAGGTTTGAGCTCTGCCAATGTAGACAGTTTATACCTCGTTGACGCTAAAATATACATTACGTAAGTAATAGTAGTCATTCAGCCAACTTCAGCTCTGTCAAATGTGAACCAATACAGACATGTCATACCTCATTTTAAAGCTCAGAGCAACTAGTCAAACGCTATAGCCACTATTTTTGTGAACTAAAGTGGCCCTCACACTGAAAAGTTTGCACAACCCAGACTTGACTTATCTGAACCGAAGGTAAAAAAGACGAGCAACTGGTTATTTTTGTGGTTAAATAAGCTTCAGAATTAGGTATAACGGACCATGTTACCTCTTACCATCTAATGTTACCAGTCATAGAAAATCATTTCAGTTTGACTCTTGTTTTAAATGCTGAGTAATTTCTGTCAGACCTGAGTTGTACTTTGACACACAAACTCACAAATACACACAACATGGGTCTGACACAAGGAATCCTAATGTAAAGATCTACTGAAGCTGATCTTGTGTCTAATGCCGTTGAGTCAGTTCACTAGAGAACACCTGTGTGTGACCTCTCCAGGTATCGACGTGGAGCAGGTGTCCGTGGTGATCAACTTTGACCTCCCGGTGGATAAGGACGGTAACCCTGACAACGAGACGTATCTTCACCGAATCGGGCGCACAGGGCGATTCGGCAAACGTGGTCTGGCCATCAACATGGTGGACAGCAAGATGAGCATGAACATCCTCAACCGCATCCAGGAGCACTTCAGTGAGTCACCGCTGTTTAAGGCACACTCTGCTCTGGGCTCCGAACACATTGTTTGAGGTCAGCTGTGTTATTATTGACTGTAGCAGCAGCAGCAGGACCTGATCCTGTCCTTCACACAGTGTCCTGTAGGGGGCGACATGATCCAGCATTTTAGTTTGTCCTGGACCCTGCTGTTCTCCATCTGCTGCAAGACAGAGCTGGACTTCCTGATAACCTTGCCCAAGAATTAAATTCAAATTATTTACAACAGCAGTCGTCTCTGAGGTCTTCACAAAGTTGTCGATTCACGAACAATAGATCAGATTGTCAAACAGTTCGGACACAGGAAATGCAAACATGTTTAGAAATTTTATTAAATGTCCTTAAATGTTATGGATCATGACTGTCCTTAAACTCTCCTGCATCAGCAAAGAACAGCAAACCCAGTGGGGAAGAAGTGAGAAACCTCTTGGAGACCCACATTTAGAGAATGATTATAACAGACTGTAGACCCAGGACACGGGCCGTAGACCCAGGACACGGGCCGTAGACCCAGGACACGGGCCGTAGACTCAGGACACGGGCCGTAGACTCAGGACACGGGCCGTAGACTCAGGACACGGGCCGTAGACTCAGGACACGGGCCGTAGACTCAGGACACGGGCCGTAGACTCAGGACACGGGCCGTAGACTCAGGACACGGGCCGTAGACTCAGGACACGGGCCGTAGACTCAGGACACGGGCCGTAGACTCAGGACACGGGCCGTAGACTCAGGACACGGGCCGTAGACTCAGGACACGGGCCGTAGACTCAGGACACGGGCCGTAGACCCAGGACACGGGCCGTAGACTCAGGACACGGGCCGTAGACTCAGGACATGGGCCGTAGACTCAGGACATGGGCCGTAGACTCAGGACATGGGCCGTAGACTCAGGACACGGGCCGTAGACTCAGGACATGGGCCGTAGACCCAGGACACGGGCCGTAGACTCAGGACACGGGCCGTAGACTCAGGACACGGGCCGTAGACTCAGGACACGGGCCGTAGACTCAGGACATGGGCCGTAGACCCAGGACACGGGCCGTAGACTCAGGACACGGGCCGTAGACTCAGGACACGGGCCGTAGACTCAGGACACGGGCCGTAGACTCAGGACATGGGCCGTAGACTCAGGACATGGGCCGTAGACCCAGGACACGGGCCGTAGACTCAGGACATGAGCCGTAGACCCAGGACACGGGCCGTAGACTCAGGACACGGGCCGTAGACTCAGGACATGGGCCGTAGACCCAGGACACGGGCCGTAGACTCAGGACATGGGCCGTAGACTCAGGACACGGGCCGTAGACTCAGGACACGGGCCGTAGACTCAGGACACGGGCCGTAGACTCAGGACATGGGCCGTAGACCCAGGACACGGGCCGTAGACTCAAGACATGGGCCGTAGACTCAGGACATGGGCCGTAGACTCAGGACATGGGCCGTAGACCCAGGACACGGGCCGTAGACTCAGGACATGGGCCGTAGACCCAGGACACGGGCCGTAGACTCAGGACATGGGCCGTAGACCCAGGACACGGGCCGTAGACTCAGGACACGGGCCGTAGACTCAGGACATGGGCCGTAGACCCAGGACACGGGCCGTAGACCCAGGACACGGGCCGTAGACTCAGGACACGGGCCGTAGACTCAGGACATGGGCCGTAGACCCAGGACACGGGCCGTAGACCCAGGACTCAGGCTGTAAGAGGCTGTGGAGTGTGGTGTATTGATCTGAAAACAGAAAAGCTCACTAACTTTGTCTCTTCACAGATAAGAAGATCGAGAGGCTGAACACAGACGACTTGGACGAGATCGAGAAGATCGCCGGGTGAAGAGCCGCTCCTCGCGCCTCACGGCTCTCCACGGACTGTTTTTAAAACTGTTACTTTTTAGATTTTGGAGAGGGAGTAAAAACACCACGTTTACACTCAATAGGAAACATACCCCATTTCACTCTCTGTGCGACATGAATACAATTTTAGGTTTATTTTATTTACCTTTTGTGGCGCTGCTTTTCCTACAACTGGGAATCAGGAGCTAAATGCCAACAGAGATCTCGATTATTTATCATAATGTGCCACAAAGTTTTAAAAGGAGCAAAAATGAATGTATTGTGGGTGAATCATGCGCTGAAGCACACGTCTGCGGTGGAGTATGCTTCTCTGGGCCTGGACACACAGACATTTTAACAACCCATTATTTTACGATTGTTTTCTTTTCATGACTATTTTTTCAAAGTAAAACAATTATTCCGATATACGTTTTCTTTTTTCTATGACCAGAAACTAAAGCGTTTATTTTTTCTACAGACGAGCAGATAATGAACTGCAGCAATAAAAGGATTTGAATAGATTTGCTTTAAACGCCTCTTACTGTTGTACATACTTTCATTTCTTTGTTTTAACAGTTCACCTCATGTTAACTGGTTCTTAGTGTGTAGCGCTTTTATAAATATACATGTTTTTAGTCTGAGAAAGCCAGAGAATGTGGAAATTACATTTAAATCCACAGATAGACACGCGTTTTAAAGCTTTCTTGGCTTTGGCTATTTTTTTTCACACCTATCTTCCACTGATCTTGTTAAAATGGTCTCCAAAGACAAAAGCTGGTCTAAAATTGAATCATTTGAACTCAAGATGCAGTTAAAGCTGGGGTACCTAACGTTAAAAACACAAATAAAACTTTAATAAAAGGCATTTAGAGACTGTTTGCTTCTATTTCTCGATTTCACACACCTGTGTTTTTCCCATCACTTCTTTAGATCAGCTTAATCAAAAGCAAAATAGAGTCAAATATTAAAGATAACATGTTTTTTAATAATAAAGACTGCATATTGTGGTCTGATATTTACATTTTTACTTTAACAAGACTGGACAAATATGTAGGCCTATTTTTAAAAGGTTAGGTAGCCCAGCTTTAAAGTCATTTTGCCGTGATGCACTCGTCTTTTTATATTTAATCCTTTTAAAACTAGATTGAGGACATAATTGGGTAATAAAACTTGACCAATATACCCAATGATTTAAGCGTGCCTGTATGTCTTGTTTTTTGGAGTTAAGTTATTTCACGTTTATGAAAGCCAACATGCGCCTCTTAACTTTGTCTCTACTGAACAAAAAGGATTTATATTTTAGTAAATGTGCAGTTAAACCAGTGGGAAATGTTTGTGTGGCCGGGCCCTTTGACATTCGATGGCGATGGTTTTGGGTTGAAAAGGGTCTATGCAAAATGAATCAAACTCAAAACTGTTCTTAAAATCTTGAAGCGATTGTGTGATTTGTCCATCTATTTAATTCACCTCTTCACTGGCAACTCATCAGAAGTCATTTTTTTCATAAGTGTGGTTTCAAAAATTACACATACGGCAGGAGAAGAAGGGACTCGGTGAAATGTGGTTCAAAAGTACCAAATGGCGGTCGAGGTAGAAAGTACTTTGGACCCTTAAAGATGCTGTACCGAGCTTTTTTGTCATAGTATATTTTGTATTCTAGTAAAGAGCCCCGTTAGTCACGATCAGACTCAGATGGGCGCTGATTGGCTGAGTGAGGGTCCTCTTTTTCAGTTTTTTGTGTGAAAAAGATCTATAGATGAGGCCAGAAACACACACATGTATGAAGAACCAAAACTTTGAGAGCAAGGATTTTGTTATAGCTGGAAAATCAGGTACCCCAGCTTTAATTCCAGTTGAAAAGGTTGTGAGGACGTGGAATACTTGCCCTTAAATAAGTTCTAGTTTTCAACCTTGCATTCGATGTTTCATTGTCAAAAACAGACCTGAAGTTTTTAGCTCCATCTGCTCCAATGCCTGCTTAAACCTGTCCCCCCACCCCTTCTGTGAAATTCTGTTTTCAAACTTAGGACAAAATCACAGGGAGCAGCTAAGCCAGAAATAGATTCCATAATAAAAATACACGCTCATTCAGGAGACACTGAGACATAAAATCCTCAAAAATGAATGAGTTGTTGCTGCTCTACATGAATTATTTTGACATTTCTTGTCCCTTCTCATCCTGAGCGGCTGGTTGTAGTTTTGAAACCGACTTCTCATCTCTTTGAATCAGGGTTCATCTCAGCGCCTGTTTTCTCTGCGCTGCTCACGATTGTGGTCTAAAAATGCCTTCCTCAAGTGCATTATTTACTCATATTTTTAAAGCTATTTGGGCTTTGTGGAAAACTTGAACATTTGATTCTTCTAATACTGAATTCTGATGTGTGATACCAAATGTTGATTCTGGACCTGTGTGCTCAGATGCTGAACAGAAAATCATATTGTGTTTTAAATATAGCTTAAAAACGTGTGGCTGAAATTAGACGCTTCTAAGAAGTGGAACATTCCTTAAAAAAAGGTATGATTTATAACAAACAGCAAAGAGCAAGAGAAGACAGTTTCCTCAATTATTTGGTTTTCAATCTACAAATTGGCAGCGAGGCAGTTATTGTGTCTCTATATACAATCTATCATTGGAACATTGTGTTAAAATCAGACCTTAAATAATTGTATCCGTAGAACGATGCTATGGACAAAAACGTGGAGCTTTTAGAAAGGAGAAAAAAAATGTGATTAAATGAAAATTGGCAAATAAGATATTTTCAAATGAATTATAATTGAGCCAAAGTATTTGAGAAAGCTGCATCTCTTCGTCAAAGTGACGTGCTGTAAATGTGTTTATTCTGACCAATGCTCTGGTCGTTCTTCAGACCTCAAAGATGGCTTCAGTCGGTCCAGAGATAGAACCGAGTAAGTCTGGACTTTATGGACTCAAATCTCATAGTGAGAGAAAAAAAGAAGCAAAAAGCCTAATTTGACTGTGGCGTGCTGCTGGAATCTTGGATCTGTGATTGCGCAGGGACTTTATTTGGGACTTTTAAGAAATGCAGTTTATTGTGTGGACACTTGTATGTAGACATGAGCCGTGAGAGTGTGCAAAATCTGTCTTTTATCCCAAAACATGACGTACTAATGCAGGAGTCACCAGTTGTGGCAATGAATAAATATCAACAATGTACAAATGTGTGAAATGTTAAACTACATGCATGAATGGGTCCCATTTGGCTGTCAGGCTCCTGTTGTCGATAAACGCAAAAGACATATTTCTCACTCTACCAAATAATAACCATTTTCTATGTACAGTGTTTATCACCAGACTTTTTCATGAGTTCCCAGTTTCCAGAACATAACACACATAAGCACAATAATAATTCCAAAACCTGTCTCAACCAAATTACCCTATTATTGGTTGAGACAGCTGTAATTAGACAATGTGAGATAATAAGTGACATTAAAAGCCTCTGTTATTACAGAGTTACTGTAATTCTGTGGGGAAATCAGTGTTCTGTGTTTAACAAAAGCTGCGCCCCAGTGGGAGTCCGTCACAATGTTGAAGACTGAACATAATTACCCAATCTGCAGCGTTCTTAATGTTGGCTATGTGCTTTTGTTAAATCAAAATAAATGGCATCAACAATATACAGCTATGCTTGAAAAAAACACTTTTTTAATTAATTGTTAGTGGTTGTGCAAAGCCATTTATTGTCAAATAAATGTGTTTTCTGCTTTCAAATGATAATGACAACAGAAACTTCAGACCCTGATCAGTAGTTCCCACCCCCCAGCGATCAGTGGCCTTTATTTCCTTCTCTGATAACAATAGCAGCTTAGAATCTTTTGTGGTAGTTGGGATTAGGCAATTTCTCCTCTCTGGTCTCTCTCTGGTCTCTCTCTGGTCTCTCTCTGGTCTCTCTCTGGTCTCTCTCTGGTCTCTCTCTGGTCTCTCTCTGGTCTCTCTCTGGTCTCTCTCTGGTCGCTCTCTGGTCGCTCTCTGGTCTCTCTCTGGTCTCTCTCTGGTCTCTCTCTGGTCTCTCTCTGGTCTGTATCTCTCTCTGGTCTCTCTCTGGTCTCTCTTTGGTCTCTCTTTGGTCTTTCTCTCTCTCTGGTCCGACAGTCTCTGATAGTGAAGCTGCCCATTCTTCTTGGCTAATAGCCTCCAGTTCCTGTAAATTCCTGGGCTGCCTTGCAGGAACTGCACACAAGATCTCCCCAGAGCGGCTCAATAATGTTAAAATTAAAATAGAAAACATGTTTATGCCTAAAAATATGGCTTCACACTATCCTGTGTTAATCACGGATAAATTTGACCAAAACATTAAAATCACTTGGTGGTTGTGGAAGAATAACTCGTCGACTCTCGGACGCAGAAAGGTAGCGGTTTTCTGTCCTCTTCCACAACGACAGTTCTGTTACGCTTTGTGAGCTGGTTGCTCCTGGAGACGGAGCACAAATGGGACAGAAGCAGATGGTTTTCAGAATTGGCACAAACCTCCAACAGATTGTTGAGTGGTGGAGGTGCAGCGCATGCAGCTCGAACAGCCTGAACAGCCGTGTGTGAAATGTCTCTCAGAATGCAGCGATCCACTTCCTTTGTCGCTTTATCCGTAAATAATTCCTTGAACATGTGAACTTAACTGTCACAAATTCTGATCTGGGTTTGTGGACAGTGCATCTTCGGATATCGTTGTTGGAAGCTGTAGATCTAAAGGAGAGAAAATATCAGTGTATGTAGTGTTTTCAGAGGTCAATGAAAGTATGTATAAAACCTTTATTGATTCAGCCTCATTATGGAGAAAACAGTTCTGTTGTCACATTATGAGGCGATTGGAAATATGTTAAAACCTTTTAGTGGAAGGCTCTGAAACTTTGTATCAAAATTGTCACTGTTTTGTGCCATAAACTTGACAAAATGTAATCTTAAACTTTGAATTTGAATATTATTAATCATTTTATTCAAGCCATTTTCAACATATACTGAACTTGACTCAAGAATACTTTGTCAATGGGCAAGTAAAAAGGACTTTCATCACCAGCCTTCAAGTGCATTTGTATTCTCTTTGGGCTGACTCGTCCGTCCCTATATGGTTTAAAGCCTGGACTCACCCGCGTCTCTGTACTCCACGTGGGTGAGGAAGAGGCCCTGAGGCGGAGCAGCCAGGCCCTGGGGGAAGGCTCTGGAGTCCCGGGCCTCCTTCACTCTCTCCAGGTCCAGAGGAGACAGACGGCCCGTCCCCACGGCCACCAGAGCTCCAACCATCCTCCTCACCTCCAACACAAGACCCAGGACTTTATTATTAATATCAACTTATACTTTGCAAACAAACAATATACTCTAAACACCGTAGACGACATATTTATGCCGGAGTGCCGCAGGCTGAAAAAGGGCCACCAACGAAAAACGGAAACACAACCAAGTAGAGTAGAAACGGGCCAAGTAAGGCTGGAGGCTTTGGTCTTTACACAAAGTAAAAGAAACTCAAACATTTAGCGACTCGAGCACATTTATGTATATAGGGGATATTTTTTTACCTTTTTGAACAAGTTATGCACGCTTTTATTTCTTCGCGTCTGGACTACTCCACTCTGGTATTTCACACAAGGAACTTCACCGGCTACAGTTAGTCCAGAACTTTGCGGCACGGCTTTTAACAGGAACCAAAAAGCCCGACCACATCACTCCGGATCCTGTCCTTGCACTGGCTTCTTAATTTTATTGTTCGTTTTTAAAGCTTTGAATGGACTGGCCCCTCCTTACATATCAGACCTCATCCAAATTCACCAGCTCGTGGTGCCTTTAGACCAGACTTAAAACCCGGGGGGACGGGGCCTTCTCTGTGGCTGGACCAAAACTGTGAAAGCTCTGCCTCCCCACGCCAAAACTGCTCCCTCGTTGGAATGTTTTAAGTCTCATCTTAAGACCCACTTTTATTCTCTGGCTTGTGAGTGAGTTGTGTGGTCCTCTGTATTTTTTTGTTTTGTTTGATTTTTATATATGTGTGTATTTATTTATTTGTTGCCATTTTTTGCTTGTTGTACAGCATTTTGGAAACCGCTCGTTTATGAAATGTGCTTTACACCATGATGTAGGGATGTTACGGCATATTAGTTCAAATATTGCAGCTCATCGCACATATGTTGATCCATTACCAAAGATAGGGTAATTCGGTTATTGCCATGGAGACAAATAAAACAGTGTCCAAAAAATCAATTAGGGGAAGAAAAAAAATCCAGTCATCAAATTTGACACATATTGACCCACGACAAACAAGTGAGAAAATACCTCACCCAGAGACAAACGGGAAGGCCACCATCTTGAAAAATCAAAAATTACGATTGGCTTTATATCATCTTAAGAATACTTTGATCAAATGATAGTCAAAGTGCTCTCATTTACACACACAAACATCTTGAATCAGTAATTGAGCTCCTGGATTGAGGAATTTGACTTCTGGAAAACCTAAGCCCCGCCCCCTTTGCAGCTCCATATTCACCTGTTTGTAAAGGAAGGATTTGCTTTTGAACTTCAGCTCGCAGAAAGGAATATGTCTGAAAACGAGAGAAGATCGCAGAAATTAAATGTAGAAAACTGTCTCTTTCAGCCATGGTATAACATTATAAATTGAGCCAAAATGCCTGGCTGTATTAGTGCCTTTCGCCCTCTCACCGGTGGAAGTGGCTGCTGCTGAAGGAGGCTCCGGGCTGAATGGAGATCAGGTCCATGGTTTTCACTGGGTTTTTGAACGGTAAGTCTGAGTTTATGGCTCTGAAGCTGCTGAAGTCGTGAGTCCCAACCAACATGGCCGCCGCTGAGCGCATCGAGTCCATGTCCAGCTCCCTGTCGAGCAAATACACAAGTTAAACACATTTCGTCTTTTAAAGCTGATGTCCCTAACTTTCAGACAGAAAATACATCGATGTCATCAAATCCATAGTCCCAACAGGTTCTACCACCAGTTTTCACACGCATGTATTTTTGGCCTTTGTCACATCTTTAGGCCAGCTTTTTAAGACAAAAGTAACAAAGAAGAGGACCACCCTCACTCGGCCAATCAGCTCTAAGCTTAAAATGTCAAATAGTGACTCACAGGGCTCTTTCTAACGCAAAAGATGTTTTCTATTAAGATGAAGAGAGCATGATGATTTCTTTACAACATTGTACTCTTAAATGACTTTTTATTGGGACAAACAACATAGATTTTATTTAGGAATCAAAAAAGTTGGGAGCTTTAAAGACACTATTTACGATTTTGGGTAAAAACAACATACTTTTCCGAACACATGCTTGAAGCTACCAAAACACACTACCAAGACTTGGGCTTTTCTTTTTTGAACAGTCCTAGAAACTGCACTTGAGGAGAAAAACAACTCCCTCAAAGTCATTTGGGAGTGAGAACCGCCCGCATCCTGATGTTGTGTTGTTGATTTGTTGTCATGGAAACAATACACCTGTGCAGAACTGTTGTTGGATATCTGAAAAATTCTAAAATCCATTGGAAAGTCAGGCTCCGACTTCACTTAAGTAATCACTGGTGCACACAAGTCAACAAATGTAGTTTTATTATCATTTAAAAAAGTAAACAGTGAAGTGAGTGATATTACAAAAAATTGACTAATAACTGTAGAATTTGCAATATATAAAGCACTGGAAAGTAAAAAAAAATAAATGCAATCTTATCGCTCTCAAAACAGTTCATGGAGATACAAGCTTTAATTTAATTCAATTTACTTTTTTACGGCCCTAAATCACAACAGCCGTCATCTCGAAAGGACTGTACAAAGTTGTTGATTCGCCAACAACAGATCAATAATCAAACTGATTCAGATTCATTTATTTGCCATTTGCAGTAAAACCACATTGGAAAAACTGTGCAAGACTACCCCGGTGTGCACCAACACACACCAGAGCTCTTGCCACGGCGCCATCTTTACGGCGCCATGTTCGAATAAAGGAAATGCAATAATAGATGACCCAAGCTCATGTGGGGGTGAGGGGTTTTACTTAAAAAAACTGAACAGACAGAAAGACTCACGATGTCGGTAACTATGGCGTCCCGAGTCAGATGTTTGGCACAGCTGGAGAATAACAGACTGTTAGGACGGAGGCTTGTTGCTGAGTTCACAGCTGTGATCGCAGCCGCTGTTTCTGCACACGCTCAGACCAAAGGGAAACATTGCCAGTGCACGTACACACAAATGCTATCGAGGAAGTTCAGTTTCACTTAAAAAATATGCCAGCATTGCCCAGCCCCATTTATGAGTTGTTTTATGTGTGTAATAAATGCATTTAGATCAGTTCAGATTTCAAAGCTCTGGTATGTTCTCTTTCCAGTCATATAGTATCAACACTTATGTCCCTTGTGGACCAATACCAATGCGTTTTCTGTTTGTTTTTTGGTTTTTTTAACTGTTTGATTCTCTGATCTGTGTTGGCGAATTCAACGGTTGTATAAAGTTCTCTGAGATAACTACTGTTCTTGATTTAGGGCTATACAAGAATAAATGTAATTGAATTGAATTACACACACAGTGCCCCGAGACCGTGTCTGTCGCAAGTTACAATCAGATTTACACATCAGAATAACACCAAATACACTCCGCAAAAAGATAACCACACACACGTTAAATAGCAGGCAGTTTTCAGCAGAGTCCTGGCAATCAAGACCATTTTTGAGGATTTCTAGAGAGCCACAGAGTACTCCCTGTTCTAGCTGTGAGAGCCGGTTTGAAACGAGTCTTTAATCTGTCATGAGGAAATATCTATGAGATATTTCAAGCTAAAATGGTCTTTTTTTTATCAATGCCCCACTTGATTTCTCTAAAAACCGAAACCACAGCTCTTTTAGGAAACGTATATGTTTGAAGTCAACGCTCTTTGGAAACAAACTTTCTGTGTAATATAGATATTACTTTGTTTATTTTATAGCCCCCAGCCCCATTATTGCACTGGGGGGAGTGTCCTTTTCTGAGCAGGGACTAAACACAGAAGTAAATCCTGCCTTAAATCATTTTTCAGTCACATGCCGTCCATGTGTGTGGCGGGTGGAAGAGAGTTGGGTTAGTGAAGTCATAAGTTCACGTACGACAGTGGACCTGGGGCCATCGGGACAAACGCTGCTCTGAGAAACTTGCTGCTGTTTAGATCCATAGTCTTCAGGAGAAAGGTGCAGATTGCAGCAGAAGCAATGTCAACTAATAAATGTAACTTTTATAACACTCAACAGGGCAAGCCACGACAAGCCATGAAAACACATTAAAATAAATAAAAGGACATACATCACTGAATCCAGCCATCACTCCAAATTCACCCAAATGTGCGTTTTTTTTTTTTACATGTTTGGGAGAATAGAGGGATTCTCAGGCTTATCCTTCTGCCTCTGCTCCTCTAACCACTGCTCTACAGATTTGCCCTCCGAGGCTTGAGGGCAGAAGTAGGCAGTGCCATAATTACGGTGTCCAAACTCTTTTGTTTTCGGCTGCTTGCACTTTGAGCAGGTGTGTATGGCGCTGGCGATTCTTCTTTTCTTACTGCCTTTGTAATTGTCTTCAGGCTTGTAATAAAATGTGGAGCGGGACGTGACTGGAGAGGCTCCGGGTGCCTGGGGCTGCTGTGGCTGTGACGGAGGAACTGCAAAGGGCCCACAGACAGACAGAGCTGGCCGAGGAGACATCCCCACTGGGCTGAGGATAAACAGCCCAGACAGAGGAGCAGCTGCTGGGAGAGGGAGGAGCTGAGGAGGAGCTGGGGCGAGAGGCTGCACTGCTGTGGCACTTGCAGCTTTTCTCCCCGGCCGCAGCTTCGAGGCCCGTCCTGTGGATGGAGTCTCCTCCTGCTGAGAACTAGTCGATGGGAGGCTCTGTCTGGCCAGACCCTCTTGTAGTACACTTGATTCATGTTTTTGCTTCATACGTTGAAACCTGAAATGATAACACAATAGAATGAGTACCGTCACATGTGCTTACTGTAGTAGAAAATAAGGCAATTTCAGAATGTCCACTGAACCTCACTTTATCTACTTAATATCCTGCCATATTAATGGATATTTACTTGGTGCTCGCATTTACAGATAGTTACAGCTAGTTAGTTAGTTTAAGGGCTACTGTTCTGTATGTGCACAGCAACATTGAGATGTCTTCACTGTGGGACAAATAAAGGTTCTCTTATCGTATCTGTACTATTATAGTTCTGTACTCACCACTGAACAATGGTCTTCTCATTGGGCAGAAACAGATGGAGAGAAGTGGCCTCCATCAGGGCGTGGCAGCTCCGCACCAGCTCTCTGATGTGGTTGTAGTCCGTGAGCATTTTCTTCCACAGAGGAAGACTGTTTCTGTCCCTGTCCCGCCGGTGAGAAGACTTGTGCAGGGCCCTCAGTTTGAGGCTCATGGCTTCCATTAAGCGGCTGGGCCCTGCCACACCCGGCTTCACCATGCCTCCTTTTGTGGCCTGGCGGCCTCCCTTGGGCCGCTTCAGCTGGTAGTGGAGTCTCTTGTCTCTGTCAGACAGCGCCCCCCAGAGGCGGATGGTCTGCGTGACCTGCTGCTCATCGAGGTATGCTGCGTCTCGGAGGGACAGCAGGTGCTCTGCCAAATCCTGGACCTTCTCCCAGCCAGCTGCTCCATCAGGTCCAAGAACAGGGGCCTGTACAGGACAGTTTCACAGTTTAGTATTCAACCTTTCATACTACGGTACATATCATTTTAATTTACATAATTTAGCACAAAGGATTTAGATTTGGGGGCTGGTGCTATGAGACTTGGGGGCATCTCTGATTGCCACCCCCCTGACCCAGAAATGGATTAAAGGGTAGAAAATGGATGGATGGATGGATGGATTTAGATTTTGTAGATCTTAGGGCCTTAAGGCTTGGAATGGATGAACGAGCTTCTAAGCGAAGTAGAACCCTAACCCTAACCTACTGCAATGTCCTGGTTGTAGTGGTGAATGCAGCACTGACCTGTGTGGTGGTTGATCCAGGTCTGGAGGGCTGGGGGCTGATGCTCAGACTCATCAGCCTCCTAAGACTCGGACTCATGAGCACACGGGCAGAAACGTCTGTCTCTCCATCTACAAAGCCTTCGTCCTGCTGCTCCTCTGCTGGGGCCTCCTGCTGCTCTTCTGCTGGGGCCTCCTGCTGCTCTTCTGCTGGGGCCCCCTGCTGCTCCTCCTTTGGGACCTCTTCCACAGTTAGAGTTGTGCCAATCTGACTATACAGGTACTCTAGGCCCAGCAGCTCACCTGCAAAACAATAATAAAATTTGTATAAAATATATATATATATAATTGCACTATAAATTTTTAGTGCAACTCCAAATAAATCATTTTTAATTTGCAAGTCAGGGTGTGCAGGATTCCTTCTCTCTATCACATTAGGCCATACAGGCCTCTCCTCCTACGTACCCGATCTGTAGGTATTGATGTGTGAATCCCTACTCCAGTCGTATACGAAAGATATTAACCACTAGGACTTCCAGAATTCTAAAACTACTGGAACCCATTCAAATCAAAAGTATTCTATGTGTGTGTGTAAATAGTTGATGGTGGCCGGAGGGACAGAGGGCACACACTGGTTCTGTCAGTGTGCCCCAGGGCAGCTGTGGCTACAGTAGTAGTTTATCACCACTGTGTATGGAGTAAAAGAATAATGTCGTGAGAAGTGTCTTTGAGTGTCCAAAGAAGCATATATAAAACAGATGCATTATTATTTTTATCATAAGCCGTATGCAATAATGAGTTTACTGTGTACCCACCAGAGGAGTAGGGAGGCCTCCGCACACTGCCGGACCGGGGAGGGCCCTGTGGAGCTTCAGCTGGAATATTAAAAAGATGTAGAAATGTAAATGTATGTGGCATGTATTGTAGCTGGTCGCAAATCTAAAACAATAGTACTTACAGGGCTTTGATGGAGACATTATCCTTTGTGCCACTTTTGCCTGTAAGCAGAGCTTCAAGTAGATCTGGGGATCTGACGCTTTAGTAACACCTTTATTCGGGGCCAGTTGAATTTCACATTTCAGAAAATCTGTTTGTGAGGAGCCTATGATGTTGACTGGAGAATGAAGAGACATAACAATATTTTAAATGTAGTTAAAATAGTAGAAGTTAAACAATATGCAGATTGAGATAAGAAAGCAATGGAATTCTCACTGACCAAGGTATAATACTATTATATCTGCAATGTTACAATTCATCTGCTTGCTACAACTATTTACTCCTTTGTTTACTTTAAAAGTTTGGCATTTTGTCCAGGGTAGACAAAAATATAAACTTGATATAGCCAATATTGAATCTCAATGTATGTTTAAGAGTTGTGGTTGGGTTGGGAATAAGCTATGGGTTTGGCTAGCTTTAGGCTAGTGTTCCTGACAATGGACCTGTTTTAAATGCAGGTTTAAAACAGTTATGTTTATCTGTGCATACTGAAAGATTGTATCTTCACTCTTTTTAATGCACTATGATTATTCATTATTTTTATGTCTATTCTGATGTGGAAGTTTTTTATTGTTTTGTAACGCACTTCGAGTTGCCTTGTGTATGAAATGTAGCTTAGGACAAAATACCAACTTTTTAGAGTTCCGTCATCATATTGTTTTTAGCAACGGTTGCCAAGGAGATATGTTCAGGATAAGGCAAAAAAATAATCTCTTCGCTCAGTTTTCTGAGTGTAGTGGATAAAATATAAACATTTTGTAGTATGTTACGAGTGTGTGACCTTGGTACAAGTCACTTATCTCGGAGCGGTGCAGTAAACCCATAGACTGTAAATATGAATTGATTAATTCAATGATTGAGTAATGTAAGTAACCAGATCAAAAATGTTAAACAATAAAAGTAATTTTACCATGTGATCATATTCAATGAACACATGATTTATTAATAAAGTGCGCTTCGTATAATATTCATATAAGACACTCGAATTATGTATGATTCAGTATGGAGTGAACGAATATGTGCAGCGTCTTTGAGTCTTCAAAAAACTCTGTATTATTATTACCTTTATAATTATTATTATTATTTGGCTTAAATTCGACTTGAGTCATTTTAGTAAAATTAAACCCGTTTTGTATGAATCGACACTCGACAGACTGCCCATAATAAAAACTATGTGGAAGGTCTACGGGAGGCTCGAGTTTCACATGAACTCTTGATTAGCGATGTTTTACAAAGTAAGCATTGAATAAACACGGTGCCGAGGAGTTGGCAAAAGGCTTACCTGAGTCTGAAGGACGGGAAAAGTGCCGTGAAAACCCCACATTTGTTAACCACCGCGGAGGCGGAAGTCAAGTTAGGAAAGCGCATGAGAGCCAGAGAGCACCGGAAGTTGACCCGCGGCAATAAAAGTACTTCACTTACTTATGGTACAATGATAGTGTACCTGTCATAAACAAGTACAGCTACCTTCAAAAAATTCATTGTACAGCTAGCATCACAAACTAGAACTCAAAATTGGGTCCTTCCGATCTTTGGAGCGCATACATTTTTGTGGAAATACAAGTTTACCTGGGGAAGTAATAGGTGTTCAGGAGAAATCACAGGGATGACATGCTAATAACACAAACTAACATTACATATAGCATATATAGCAGTCAGACAGTTGCCATAAGAATGATCTGGGTGCTATGTGGTTGGTCAAAAGTCAGGGCCCTTGTGACGTGGGCCCTGGATACTAGTTTGTGCAGCTCAGCCATGGATCTATAACAATAACTGGGTAGGATATTACTAGCTTGTAGCTGACGGACCCATAGGCTCGGGGGATTGCCCTGGTACTGCAGACTAAACAAGACTAAATTCACATGGGCTACCCATAAACTTTCTCCATAAAACTAAAAATCCACGGGTTTTCATTTAATCTACACTCTCGTGCAACAAACTCTGCTTGTTTTCCTCCTGCTCTGGCTCTGCTCTGATCAGCTAATCTGATTTGTCCCAACGCTGCCGTGCTCCTCTGTGCACGTGCATGAGAGCCACACACGGGTGCTTATTAGTATTGTATAGTTAGTAGAATTTCCCGAATATCAGATTCTGCTAATCTTTCGGTGCCCATGGTGGTCCATGCGCTCCTGAGCACAAGCCATTGATTTGAATACGCTATCTTTGATCATGGGTGATGAGCACAGCACTGATTGGCCTATAATTTTGCCCTGACTTTGCTCTTTCCAAAAAAGCACACAGATCAGTTGAAATATGACCCATTCACTCAATAATAAGTCATTCATAGAAATCTGAGCTTTTGTTACGTGCCGAGAAGTAGAACCAGTGCCACTTTTGTAAAATCTAAAGCCAATGAAGGGGGCCCTCGTGTGTAGGGGATTAGAAACTCATGTGTATCAGCTATCGATACACTCAGGCCCGTTAGAGGGGCTGTGCGACCTGTGCCATCGCACGGGGCCTCGCAATCTTCCTTCCTTTTTCATTTTCATTTTTTTTTTAAAATAAATACACTAGTTCAAGTGTCCCCAAAGGGCGGACTGCAGTCCAAGTTCGGACCCCTAGACCCCTTGTGATTTTTTTTGTTCAAAAGTACATTATTACAAGTAAAGTAACATTTTCACCAAAAGCGATTTGTAAACTGGCAGGCGAGAGGGCGGCTATGAACGTAGCGGGTCATCCGGAAAAAACTCCACGGAGCTGTCAGATAACTTAAGCAGTGTCTGAGTGAGGTACGAAGAAATGGGAATGAGCCCAGTGTACGGAGAGATTGACACTCGCGTCTTCTGTGTGAGGAGGAGGAGAGAGGTGTGTGAGTAGAGAAGGAGGAGGAGGAGCAGCGAGACAGGTGTGTGAGCGCTGTTATTGTCAATTTTTAGTCCGAATGTCCACATCAAAACCATATTATAAAAGCATTAGCAAACACTGTATACTCAGTGTGTGGAGAAGGAGGAGGAGGAGGAGCGTATAGGTTGTGGTCAGAGTGTGTGGAGGAGGAGGAGGAGGAGGAGCGTATAGGTTGTGGTCAGAGTGTGTGGAGGAGGAGGAGGAGCGTATAGGTTGTGGTCAGAGTGTGTGGAGGCGGAGGAGGAGAAGGAGCGTATGTTGTTGACAGCATGGCAAAAACGTTATTTGATGAGAAAAAAAATACAAGAAATCTTGACTCCGCCTCAAAGCCATTTTGGCGCTTTTTGCCGTAATCTATTAGAAGAAGAAGACTCCATTTGGTTCAATCTTTTGAGTTGCTATGCCATAGGACAAAAGAGCCAAGTCAGCTAAAAAGACCGCGATCAATATCGGAATGCTAAGCGGTGTGTGTGTGTGTGTGTGTGTGTGTGTGTGTGTGTGTGTGTGTGTGTGTGTGTGTGTGTGTGTGTGTGTGTGTGTGTGTGTGTGTGTGTGTGTGTGTGTGTGTGTGTGTGTGTGTGTGTGGTGTGTGTGTGTGTGTGTGTGTGTGTGTGTGTGTGTGTGTGTGTGTGTGTGTGTGTGTGTGTGTGTGTGTGTGTGTGTGTGTGTGTGTGTGTGTGTGTGTGTGTGTGTGTCCCCGTTGGAGCGAGGACACGCAGCTCCGCGCGTACTGATCTCTTTACGATCAGTATACAATTCATGTCAAAGATTATAACAGGGAAAACTTTCCTCAGATCCGGGAAAAAAAGTGTAAGGGCAGGGCCTCGCATTTCAAGTTCGCACAGGGCCTCGCACCCCCCTTGCGACGGGCCTGGATACCCAAAGGCCACATTGCAGCTCATGATAAAACAGTTTAAAAACATTTATTCATGACTTCCATCCATCCATTTTCATCTCTTTAATCCATTTCCGAGTTGGGAGGTTGGCAGAGCTGCACCCAATTCACAGAGCACCGGCCCCTCCTGCAGGTGCTGAGTCCACAGGGGGATGGCTTCTCTGCAGCTTAATCTTTCGACATGGGGGTTCCGGAAAAGTAGGGTTAAGCAAATAATAACGTATTCATTACATTATTGCTTCAAAAAAGGGCAGCCATTTCTAAAAATACAGGACACATTAGATTTTTAGACCCTAGATTCTAAGAAAGCAGGGCCTGGTTAGTGGTGTGTAATAGCAGATAACTGTGGATGTGCTCATCAGTCTGTACATAAAACATGCTCTTTATCAGAAGTCTCATACATGCAGCCTGTGGGCCCTCTGCAGCTCGCAAAAAGGTATTTTGAGGCCCCTGAGTGGACATCAAAGATAATTCAGTGAGGCCCTCACTGAGCGAGTCAAGTTATACACAATTTTAAAGCTAACTTTATAACAAAAACCAATCACATCATTTATTTTTCCATAAACATTCAACCCTAATTGCAATAATTTGTAAGTAAACTTGATTAAATCCAGCCGTCAACAACACTGAGCCTCATTGCCTTTAGTCCAAGTAAGTTTCAATCCAAGCAACTGCACTCATTTTGTTCATGGAAATACATATCAAACAATAAATTCATACTCCTATTCAAATAAATTAATTATTTGGTCAAAATAATTCCTTATTAAATAATAATAAGGCCTTCTTGGAGTCCCTGGGAAGGGTACTGGACAGTGCACCGAGCAGGGACTCCATTATTCTCCAGGTGGACTTAAACGCCCATGTGGGAAATGCCAGTGACACTTGGAGAGGGGGGATTGGGAAGAACGGTCCCCCTGATCTGAACCCGAGCGGTGTGCAGTCGTTGGATGTTCAAGCACAGGGGTGTCCACCAGTGCACGTGGCACCAGGGCACCCTAGGCCGGAGGTTGATGATTGACTTTGTTGTCGTGTAATCTGACCTTTGGCCGAGTGTCCGGGACATGTCAACCGATCACCACCTGCTCGTGAGTTGGATCCGCTGGCAGGGGAAGAAGCCGGTCAGATCTGGCAAACTCAAGCATGTAGTGAGGGTCTGCTGGGAATGTCTTGCAGAGCCCCCTGTCAGACGGACTTTCAACTCACACCTCTGGGAGAGGAGGGGGACATTGAGTCCCCGGTAAGGTCTACTCCAAGGTACTGGAGAGGAGGCTACGGCCGATGGTCAAATCTCGGATTCAGGAGCAGTGTGGTTTTTGTCCCGGTCGCGGAACACTGAACCAGCTCTATACTCTCCATCGGATACTCGAGGGTTCATGGGAGTTCGCCAAACCTGTCTACATGTGTTTTGTGGATTTGGAGAAGGCGTTCGACCGTGTTCCCCAGGGTGTACTTTGGGGGATTCTCCGGGAGAACGGGGTCCTGAGGGACATCCGAGCCCTGTATGACCAGAGCCAGACCTGTTCCCGGTGCATGTTGGCCTCCGCCAAGGCTGCCCTTTGTCACCTTTTCTGTTCACCGTCTTTATGGACAGAATTTCTAGGCGCAGCCAGGGGTCAGGTGGGGTCCGGTTAGGAGACCACAGGATTCCATCTCTGCTGTTTGCGGATGATCTTGTCCTGTTGGCTCCAACCAACCAGGACCTGCAACATGCACTGGGAAGGTTTGCAGCCGAGTGTGAAGCGGCTGGGATGAGAATCAGCACCTCCAAATCTGAGGCCATGGTGCTCGACCGGAAAAAGATGCATTGCCCTCACCAGGTGGGTGGAGAGGACCTTCCTCAAGTGGAGGAGTTCAAGCATCTTGGGGTCTTGTTCATGAGTGAGGGAAGGATGGAGCGTGATTGACAGCAGGGATGTACCGATCCAGATTTTTTGTGATCCGATCCGATTCCGATATTCTTAAATATTGTTTTGCTGATACCGATCCGATACAATTTTTTCTAATTTTTTCAAAGCATTAAAGATTTTGCATTTTTACCTGAATAAATACGTTTGTCGTGTCGGCTAACACATGTTAGCAGCCTTGTTTACAGTCATGGGGAATGAGGCTCGAGGAATATGTTCACAAACAGTCTCCCCCATAGTTAGTCCTGGTAAAATCCTGGTTGTGTCCCCATGACGGCTCAGTGCGGCTTCTCTCTGATAGCCGCACGGAGGAAAAAGATCATCTTTTGCTTTGACCGCATGCACCGGGTCTCCTGTCCACTGCCTCTCCCGCGCTGCACATGCTATGCCTGACACGGACATGCATAACCATTGACACGGCATTGAAAAACAATCTTTAGATCCATGTACGCATTGTGCGGTTGTTGTTTTTGTATTTCCCAGAAAGTTTTGCGGTTCACGCTTGGCTGTGATAGGTCGAGAAGCCTATACCTACATCCCCCAGAATGCCGCGCGCCTCTGACTCGGCTTTACTTCCTGTGTTTTCGTCCTGTTTTTTCTAACGGATTGATGTTAAACTAACATTCTATCGACCCCGTTTTCTATTGATATCGAACTTGTTGTCGTTTTATCGCCCAGCCCTAGTTTTTTTTTTTTTTGAACTCTTTATTTTTTCATTTTATATTAACACATCAAACAAAACCAACAAACTGAGACAAGGAATAGAACAAAAAATAATAATAATAATAGTAAAATAATATATATACAGTCATATATAAACAACAATATATAATATAAATAACATCCACACCTACATATATAAATATATATATAAAACATATATTCACACATAAACGAACATATCAATAATAGTTATAATAAGAATAAAAAAAAATAGAAATAAAAATAGTACAAAATGTTTTACATATGTCTCACCAATAAAGTACAGGAGATTCAATGGTATTCAAATGAAAACACATCCCAAGTATCCAACCCACAGTCCACCCACAGGGTACAGACCATTCAAACAATAATTTGGTTTCAAACTCACACACCAAAATTTCACATATGTTGCAACAACCTCATTTTCAGATGTAAGAAAACCAAGTGTTACATATCTAGGTATTCATTCACCATGTGCCATCTCCGATTAAAAAGCTCAATTTCCAATTGTAGTGATGCGGTTAGTTTTTCCATCACGTAAACTTGTTTTAACCTCTGCTTCCACTCAGACACATTTGGTGATTTCACCTTCTTCCAGTTTACAGTTATGGTTTTCTTTGCAATAAATATTAACACTCGTAAGATATAGTTTTGGTCATCATTGAAAATAGCAGTAGATGGTATACCCAATAGATAGAAAAGTATATTTGAGGGAATTTCCCTTTTTACAATATTTTCAACCTCTTCTTTGATGTTTTTCCAAAACCCAAGAATCACTGGACAATCCCAGAATATATGTGTATGATCACCTATTTTTACCACATTGTCTCCAGCATAAAGCTGTATTAGGATCTCTAACAAACTTTGAGATAACCAAGGGAGTATGAAAGTATCGGATTATAAGCTTCCAGTCAAATTCCTTCCACTGTTGACTATTGATCCCCTTATGACACCCCTGACAGAGTCTGTCCCACTGCTCATCTTCTATTATTGTATTAGATTCCAGTTCCCACTTTTCTTTGATATTATAGGTGTTTTGAAGGATGTCCGATGACAATATTTTATATAGATGGGAAACATGTTTATGTGTAGGACAGCCTCTTTCAGAAATGGTGATGAAATATTGTTCCACCTCATTTGGCATTCTACAAATGTTTTCCCTTTCTTTATGAGTTGTAATATAATGCCTAATTTGTAAATATCTATAAAAATCATTCGAGGGAAGGTTAAACTGTTCTTGAAGTTGTAAGAACGACTTCAAGTGTGTTTCTTTGAAGAGTTGATTTAAAGTTACGAGACCTTTAGCCGCCCAACTCTTAAAACCCTGATCCGATATAGAAGGCATAAAATCTATATTCCCCGCTATGGGCATAGCTCGAGAGATTGTTCCTGTGTTCTTAAGCATTTTCTTTACTTCTGCCCAGACCTTTACAGTATGTTTTATCCATTCATTTCCAAACTTCATCTTATTGATTTGTTTTAGGTGTATAAAGGGGAGGGCTGACAGCCGTGTTCCCCCAATTTCACCCTGTTCAATCTGGCACCATTTTACCTCCTCCTCCCCACCAATCCAGGTCACAATTGCTGTTAGTTGCGCTGCCCAATAATAACATTTTAAATTTGGCAATGCCAAGCCGCCCTTATTTTTTGTCAAGTGAAGTGTTTTGAGTTTAATTCTGGGCCTTTTATGTTGCCATATAAATTGAGAAATTAATTGGTTTAGCATATTAAAAATTGAAATTGGTACTCTTATGGGCAGAGACTGGAATAGAAACAGAAGACGAGGAAGCAAATTCATCCTGACCGTTTCAACTCTACCAAAAAGAGACAAAGGGAGAATTTCCCAACGAGTCAGATCACTGCGGATTTGCTTAATTAGCTTATTATAATTTGCATCAAAAAGTGTTGTGATGTCAGGTGTTATAATAATACCCAAGTACCTAAATCCATGTTTAGACCAGCGAAACGACACTATCTTGTTTAGTTCCGTAGGCCACTTCCCTGACACCATCATTGCCTCAGATTTATTTTGATTAACTTTATAGCCAGAGATTTCTCCATAGTCTTTTAAGCATTGCATGAGTCGAGGTATTGTGTTAAGAGGATGTCTCATGAATAGCAAGATATCGTCAGCGAAGAGAGATATTTTGTGGACTCTACCCCCACCGTCCTCAACTTCCTCTATCAGAGCTTCCTGTCGTATGGCCTCTGCCAGAGGCTCAAGGCTGAGAGCAAAGAGGATGGGCGAGAGAGAATCGCCCTGCCTTACTCCTCTTTCTATATTAAAGAAGTCCGAACACTGTCCATTAACTCTAATTTTAGATTTAGGATTCTTATACAGTACCCGAAACCAGCTAGTAAATTTTTCCCCAAAGCCCATCTCAATTAGTGTTTGTTCCAAAAATTGCCAATCAACCCGATCAAATGCTTTCTCAGCATCTAAGCCGAGAAGCATTGAAGGTCGTTTATCCCTTGCCATAAGTGACTGCAGATTGAGCGCTCTTCTTATATTATCTGTCCCATGGCGCCCTAAAATGAACCCTGTCTGATCAGATTTGATTAGTTTCTTAATATATCTTTGTACTCTAGTTGCTAAGATAGATGTTAGTATTTTATAGTCCACACACAAGAGACTGATGGGACGATAACTGGAGCACTGCAGAGGATCTTTTCCTTCTTTTTGCAGGACTGCAATGATGGCCTCCGACCATGACCCCGGAGGATTCCCTGATTCCAAGACATAATTGTATAGCTTACATAGCCTTGGTGCAAGTTCATTAACAAATACTTTGTAATATTCCCCTGCAAACCCATCCACTCCAGGCGACTTATTATTCTTTAATTTATTTATTGTTTCTTTCACCTCTTTTTCTTTAATCGGTTCTACCAGCGCAGTGGTTTCATCGGTTGTCAATTTGTCTAACCTGAGATTTTTAAAGAAATCTTTTATTTTCTCCTCTTTTAATTCCTGAAGTTGACTCCTATACAGTTGTTCATAGTACTTAGCAAAGGTATTAGATATTGTTTTTGGGTTACTCTCAACATCATTGGAGTGAAGTTGTTTAATTTTAGGAACTATACGACTGTTTTGTGCCTTCTGTAGTTGAAATGATAATAATCTACTGGCCTTATTTCCCAATTCATAATATTTCCTATTAATGAAACGAAGTGCACCCTCTGCCCTATATGTCAGTATCTCATCTAGTTTGGTTCTTTTTTCTTTCAGTTTATCAAGTACTTCTTGTCTTCCATCTTGTTTGTGTTCCCTTTCTAAAATTTTGATTTCACTTTCTAAGTCTGACTGTTTTTTAAATCTGTCTTTCTTTAACCTTGAGCCAATAGATATTATTTTGCCCCTTATTGTAGCTTTTCCTGCATCCCATAAGACAGAGGGTGAAACCATTCCATTATCATTCAAAGTAAAATATTCAAGTATTGCTGACCTTAATTCTTCCCTTATATTGATATCAGTCAGTAACGAGACATTAATCCTCCAATACTTCATACCCGACTCAAGGCCAATGTCAAGTGTCATTTTAACTGGGCTATGATCGGAAATGGTCATTGGTTCAATAATACATGTCTTAACCCGGTATATGTCTCTTTTTGAAACCAGAAAGTGATCCAGTCGAGAATAACTCCCGTGTACTTGTGACATAAATGTGAAATCTCTCTCATTGGGATGCAGGTGCCGCCAAGCATCCGTTAATCCCAATTCTTTCATCATATTCAATAAACATATAGACATTCTGGTCTGAGGCCTTGTGGATATAGGTAATTTATCTTTCCTATTGTTAAGTACGCAATTAAAGTCCCCACCAATGAGCAAAATACCCTCCCCATTATCTGCAACCAGACCCGCCAGTCTTTTGAAGAAATGCGGACAGTCCTCGTTAGGTGCATAGACATTCAAAATGGTTATTTTAAGTCCTGCAATTGTTCCCATGACCATAACAAAACGACCCTCCGCATCCTGAAGAACCTTTTCACAATGAAAGTACAACGATCTATTAAATAATATAGCTACACCTCTCTTTTTATGTTTACTAAAAGAGCTACTGTAAACCTGATCTACCCATTCTCTTCTTAATTTTTGGTGTTCCTTTTCTGCAAGGTGTGTTTCTTGAAGTAAAGCTATAGAACAATGAGTTTTCTTCAACTGTCCCAATATCTTTTTCCTTTTAACTGGGTTGTTTATTCCTTTTACATTATAGGTAACCAAGTTAAGCAGAGTCATCCTTGCACTTATATTGGTTTAAATAATATAGAGCTAATCCTCCATTAGCATAAACATAGAACAGAACTTCCACATTTCCAGCCGGACACAGAATATTAACAGAAACGATGGCTGACCCCCGATGATACTGGGACAGAGAGTGGTGACCAGACCCCTCTGTGGAGAAGCGCACACAATGTGCAAAAACGACCAATATTACATTAACATGTAAAAAAGGTCTTATTGAGTGTGAATCACTCATGTAGACGTCAAGATTCCCCGTCAGATTATTTCTATTTTTTTTGTATATCCCTCGTGACAACTTCACGTTTTATCAGTCTAATAGCTTTCAGTCTCTTCATTATTGTCCATACATTATCAACCATACGATTTTAGGTGACGTATACCTCAGACTATTCCGTCTCATCTTCTCCTTCCATCATAGCTCTCAGATCCGCAGTCACCAAAACACCGCCTCTCTTCCTCTTCACATCGATGTTCCATCCTTCAGCCAGTCTCTCCTCCATAAGCTCCTTCTCTCCACATTGCGCCTGGATACCCATCTGCTTCAATGTCTCAACTGCACTTGCCAGCGTGGAAAAAGTTTTTTCTCCAGAATCCATCTTAACCTTAAGTCGTGCTGGATATAGGCACTTTGCCTGTATGCCCTTCTGTTTTAATTGCTTAATGACTGCGTACACCTTCGTTCGCTTCTTCTGTAGCTCGGGAGAATAATCTTGATTAAAGAATATTCTCTTGTCTTGAAACATCACCGGTCCTTGGCTCCATGCTTGTTGTAAAACGACGTCCTTTACGGCGGCGTCAAGAAATCTCACAATGATTGATCTAGGGGGAGCCGCTGGATTTATTGGTCTGGACATAAGCGAGCGGTGCGCTCTTTCGATCTTTATGTCCAAATTAGGTGGCAACTGCAGCAACTTTAGGTAGCAAATCTTTCAAAAAAGCAACCATATCACGTAGCTCACTTCCCTCCGGTATTTGGAATATTCGAATGTTGTTTCTCCTCAGCCTATTTTGTAGATCATCACAAGCATCTGTGAGTTGTTTTTCACGCTGAAGCATGTACCGCAGCACACGGTGCCGCCTCGCCCCTTCGTCCTCCACACCGCTCACTCTCACCTCCAGCTCGCCAATCCTCTGCTGATGTTCACCGAGTTTCCCCTTAATGTCAATCACAGCCTTTTCCAGGCGTTCAAGGGTCTGTGTCGTCTGTCTATGCCCCTGACTGTTTTCTTCATCTCCTGTATTAAAGACATCTCAGGCTCGCATGCTACTTGTTGCTCGCGGCTAGTAGCATCTGAGCTAACTTTGTCTGTCTTCGGTGACTTATCGTCTGTTTCTTTCAGAGCACCCGATTTTCCATGTCCCCTGGTCCTCGAATTGGATGACATATTGTTCCCAAGTTGTTTTAAGTAAGTAAGTAATCTTTATTTTATACCGCCTTTCACAGACCAGAGTCACAAAGCAGTTTACAATTGTTATTTTTGGGAACTTGTCCTCTCACTCCACAGAGAGATGGGAGCGGGGTCGCCGAACAGGAGGCGCATGCCAATCCTATTATACATATTTTTAGTGGTAGGGGAAACCGGAGTACCCGGAGGAAACCTACGCAGAGAAAGCGTAGATGAAAGCCTACGCTTTCATCTATGAGATGAAAAGCCTCAAATATCTGTAGTTGTCACAGATTTCTAACTTTTTCTGACGGAGATTCTTCTCTAGCCTGTTGTTCTTATCATGACGTCACCGGAAGTCGTGTGCCCGCCCAGCCCTAGTTTTACATTGTATTTAGTTTACGGCAGCCTTAAAGTGTGAGCATGCTGAAAAGAGACGAAAATCGGCTTCATATTTAACAAATCCGATATTATCCGATCCTTACAAAATACCCATATCAGCCCCCGATACCGATACTGAATATCGGATTGATACATCCCTAATTGACAGACGGATTGGTGCAGCGTGCGCAGTGCAGCGTGCGCAGTGCTGCGGCCGCTGTATCGGACCGTTGTGGTGAAGAGGGAGCTAAGCCGAAAGGCAAATCTGCTTAGACAGCTGCCCACGCGACCCAGCAACGAATGAAGCGGAAGAAAATTGATGGATGAAGTTCTGGTTGTGTGTGGGAGCGCTCACGTGGTGCCGAGGTTCCAGCAGAGCTCCGCCTCGCTGAGGGGGATCTGGGCCTTGTCTGGTCCCAGGGCCACTCTGTACACGTACGTCCTGCTCTGAGCCTGGTACCGCGAGTGGAAGTGTGAAGGGACTCGCACCGCATGGTTGATTCTGAAATGATAGGGAAAAAGCTGTTACTGAAATAACCCAATGTGGGAGAAATAAAGGTTATCTTACTCTTTACTAAGTCATTGACTGCTATTGACGTAACATTTTGGCTGTAGACAGTATTTTATTAAGCCAGCAGGTGGCAGCAGAGCTCTGTGGGTGTCTTGGTCAAAGATCATTGCCTGAGCACACTGAGCAGGAGAGACAGAGGTGAAGCAGGCATGGAGGAATATAGTCAGGGTCAGGCTACATTTGGAGGCAGTTAGAGCAGTAAATGTGTCTCCAGAGCTGACAGAGACCATGTGGAGGGTCAGGGCAACAGACCATGTGGAGGGTCAGGACAGCAGACCAGTGGTGCACCCAAAAAAAAAAGCCACAGAAAAGTGGACTATTGCGAAAACTATCACTGAGTCCGCACCAGGAGCCAAAAGTCCAGTTATGGTCACAGCGCTCGCTGGACTAAACAGAACGACACTTTGTAGATGTAACCACAACTACATACAAACGCACGCCCAAACACACAAAGACACACAACAGTGTGCACTTAAAGTATATTGTCTGTTCACTTTGATTTATTGTCATTTATAGTGTTTATCATTGTAATTTTGCTCATCTCTGATTTAGTGTTATTGACATAAATATAGCGCCACCTAATGGATGAATACTGGCCCTTCTTTCTGGGATAGTTTGTCATGTTTTCTAAAATGTAAGAACCTGGACATGTTTGAGGAGATGCTAAAGTTAACAGAGGCCAAAATGTGGAGAGCTTTTATTGTAGTTATTTTTTTGTGGTTTTAAAGTCAAGATACTCTAGATTTAAATTATCATTCTTCAACCCAAAGCAGCTCTTGACACAGATAACTATCTTGTAATATTTTACATTAACACTAGGACTCCCATAAATATGAGACTACTCGAACTCCAAGAGCCATAATTTTGATCGGAAAGATCAAGGCTGTTTCATCGTCAGCACAAAAGCCTGTGGACTCATCACCTGCAGCAGGATCAGTGCTGGTGCTCTGTGTACTGGGTGGAGAAGGAAATCTTCCAAAAAATATTACATTTTTCACCAGATTTATAAAGTAAATTATGAAAGTTATATAACTTTTATAATACTAAGTACGAAAACTGATTAATATAACTGAAAATATTCAAAAGACCACAGGCACAATTATCATTAAAATGGCTTAGACTGCCATCGAAAGGAATCCACAGAAAATATCTACATTAGGGCTGTCAAACAATTCAAATTTTTAATCGAGTTAATTACATCTTAAAAATGAATTAATCGTAAATAATCGCATTTTGCATTTTATTTTTCTTTAAATGGTTGTTTGAATGGAAAGATACATGACAACATAGTACAAATGTACAGTATTTGTTTGTTATAACAATAAATCCACATAAAATGGCATTAACATCATTAACGTTCTGTCTTTCTGTAACAAACTATTGTTTGTTACAGGGATTAGAAAGGGACATTACAAAAAAGTCTGAAATGCAGAATGACCTTAAATCTGTTTGATTTGCTCACACCATTACTTTTGGGCACAACCAACATGAACTGGTTGTGGAAGGGAAAAATCAGGTACCCCAGCTTTAAGACACGGAGGAGACAGAGGAGACTGAGGCTTACTAGTCCAGCTTCAGAGGTGTATTTACAGTGCCTTGCGAAAGTATACTACTTATTTTCCACCATAATTTACAAATAAATTCTTTAAAAATCCTACAATGTGAATTCTTGGATTTTTTTTCTTCACATTCTGTCTCTCACAGTTGAAGTGTACCTATGATGAAAATTACAGACCTCTGTCATTACTTTAAGTGGGAGAACTTGCACAATTTGTTGCCGACTAAATACTTTTTTGCCCCACTGAGCTGCACCAAGAGTTGCTTTTACAACCTTTCTATAGAAAGGTTGTTTTGCTTAACTGGCAACCTGGATAAAAAACACAACCTGGAACATTCTTAAAAATATACCTATTCCCATTCAAATCTATCCATATTCTAACTAGTGCATTAGCCCCAACCCTCTTTTTATTATTTTCAGGCTTTACATTGAAATTAAAATGGGCCAGTCATGCTTTTGTCAAATAAGATTTTTTTGTTTTATTATTTGATTGAGTCATGGCCCAGCAGCAGTATTTGGGGAGCGGAGGTGCCAGATCCCTACAAATGTGCAGTCTTTAAAGAATGACATTCCTGTATTCCGGTGTTCCTATGCTGTATGTAAATTCAGGACAGGAGATTTAAACATTTACAAAAAGATTAAAAATAGATGCATTATATTAAATACAGTGTATTTGGCCCCCTTGAACCTTTCAACATTTCGCCACATTTCAGGCTTCAAACATAAAGATATAAAATCAACAACAAGTGGGACACAATCGTGAATCCAGAAGTTCAGTGAGGATCTTTGAATGATCCAATGTTGTCCTAAATGACTGATGATGATAAATAGAATGCACCTGTGTGTAATCAAGTCTCCGTATAAATGCACCTGCTCTTTGATAGTCTCAGGGTTCTGTTTAAAGCGCAGACAGAACCATGAAGACAAAGGAACACACCAGGCAGGTCCGAGATACTGTTGTGGAGAAGTTTAAATCCAGATTTGGATACTAAAAGATTTCCCAAGCTTTAAACATCTCAAGGAGCACTGTGCAAGCAATTATATTGAAATGGAAGGAGTATCAGACCACTGCAAATCTACCAAGACCCAGCCGTCCCTCCGAACTTTCATCTCAAACAAGGAGAAGACTGATCAGAGATGCAGCCAAGAGGCCCATGATCACTCTGGATGAACTGCAGATAACTACAGCTGAGGTGGGAGAGTCTGTCCAAAGGACAACAATCAGTTGTGCACTGCACAAATCTGGCCTTTATGGAAGAGTGGCAAGAAGAAAGCCATTTCTCAAAGATATCCATAAAAAGTCTTGTTTAAAGTTTGCCACAAGCCACCTGGGAGACACACCAAACATGTGGAAGAAGGTGCTCTAGTCAGATGAAACCAAAATCGAACTTTTTGGCCACAATGCAAAACGATATGTTTGGCGTAAAAGCAACACAGCTCATCACCCTGAACACACCATCCCCACTGTCAAACATGGTGGTGGCAGCATCATGGTTTGGACCTGCTTTTCTTCAGCAGGGACAGGGAAGATGGCTAAAATGGATGGGAAGATGGATGGAGCCAAATACAGGACCATTCTGGAAGAAAACCTGTTGGAGTCTGCAAAAGACCTGAGACTGGGACGGAGATTTATCTTCCAACAGGACAATGATCCAAAACATAAAGCCAAATCTACAATGGAATGGTTCACAAATAGACGTATCCAGGTGTTAGAATGGCCAAGTCAAAGTCCAGACCTGAATCCAATCGAGAATCTGTGGAAAGAGCTGAAGACTGCTGTTCACAAACGCTCTCCATCCAACCTCGAGCTGTTTTGCAAGGAAGAATGGGAAAGAATTCCAGTCTCTCGATGTGCAAAACTGATACATACCCCAAGCGACTTGCAGCTGTAATTGCAGCAAAAGGTGGCGCTACAAAGTATTAGCGCAAGGGGGCCGAATAATATTGCACAACCCACTTTTCAGTTTTTTATTTGTTAAAAAAGTTTAAATTATCCAATAAATTTTGTTCCACTTCACGATTGTGTCCCACTTGTTGTTGATTCTTGACAAAAAAAAATATTTTTATATCTTTATGTTTGAAGCCTGAAATGTGGCGAAATGTTGAAAGGTTCAAAGGCCGAATACTTTCGCAAGGCACTGTATTGCATGCACAGGTTACGCAAAGACACGCACACCACAAGCAGAGAATAGTCCTGTGCATTCTGAGTGTTATGGGATGCATGGGCGGGTCATCCCGTACATGCGTCAATGCATCCATTTTTTTTGCGCGATTAATGAAAAAGATTAATTAACGTACATTTACGCGATCATTTTGACAGCCTGAATCTACATTGAAATAAACTACACATAATTTACAAAGTTACCAAAACAAAAAAGGTACATATGGCGAGTAATTACACTTCCAAACCTAAGATCCGTCAAAGTGACTAGTCTGGGAGTTCTAGTGTTTGAACACAAGCATTTGAACCGTCTTTTGGAATAAAACTATTCATTAATCATGCAGACAAAACAAGTCTGACCGGATGCTTTGCTCTCGGAGGTGGAAGTTGAGCGCTTCCCTCAGAATCTCTTCAGTAAAAGGAGGTTTGTTTTTGCGTTGCAGATCGAAGTGGGCAGAGTTACACAGAGCATGGACCCCAGTGTCCGTTCTGCTGGACACAGACAGAGACGGAGCGTTCAGAGGCCGCAACCGCAGCACCGCCGCCTGCAGAAACACACTGATGGATAATAGACAATAGGCATGTAAAACAACTAGAACCAACTCAACTCAACAGGGAAAGGCCCTTTTTTAATATATGAGTATTTATGGGGGCGAGAGTAGCTCAGTTGGTAGAGCACTGGCCTTTAGCCCTGAAGGTCGTGGGTTCGAGCCCACCATAAGACCTACTTAACGACTCCCACTGATAACTGCTGTCGTTGTGTCCTTGGGCAAGACACTTAACCCCACTTTGCCTGAAGCCCCCGCTGAAAGATCTCAGCTCCTGTGGACTCACCACCTGCAGGAGGATCAGTGAGGGGCTGGTGCTCTGTGAACTGGGTGCAGCTCTGACTGCCACCCCCACGACCCAGAAATGGATTAAGGGGAAGAAAATGGATGGATGGATGGAGTATTTATGTTTTTATCTGTTTGAGATTCCTGTTGTGATTTCAATATTTAATTTTTTTGTTTTGTCAAGGACTTTTGAATTTCCTTGTGTATGAATCCTGCTATATAAATAAACTTGCCTTGCCCTAATCAGAAACGAATTATTCTCACACCATCCTTCAAACACCAATTCTGTGCAGCTGGAATCTCAATGTATATGAAATAATACTGCCATACATTGCAGCAGTAATTTAGATCAAATAATACATTCCAGCATTAAATAATATACCAAATAATATATTTGAAAGAATATTGTTAGTGTGATTTTGGTAAGTGCAATAATGATGTCGAAAAAGTGTGCAAAAATTGCATGCATAAATCATGTGCGGTTTTTTCATGCTTTGCGATTTGCTGCTTGTGCCCAGGCTCTTGAACAGAGGCTGGAAAGAACAAAACACAACATGGCAAGAAATAAGATGCACAAAAATGACAGCAGCATCTATTTCCTGTTAAACACTGCAGTTCCAACATGCATATTGATTTCTTTGGAGAAAGACAATATTTTTATATATATTGTGAACGCAATCCTTAACATAACTCACACTTAGTTTCCTAATAACCTGACTATCAATCCAGATTAATCATTTGAACACACATTTTCAATAATTTAGTTAGTTCCCAACAATGACATTATTCTCATGAGTATCAATACCATGAATCAAAGTATCATGACATTATCACATCCTTAAAGATAGACCCTCGAGAAGAACCATCTCTTTTTGTAAAATGTCAAGCAGTTACATTATATTTTGGGTGAAGTGTCTTGAGGACACATGCTGATAACAAACCAGGCCAGAACATCGCAAACATCAATCACCACTCTGTCTCTATGTTGTTTTGTTGCAGACACTGTTTATTTCAGAATTAACTTACTTCTAAATGGTCTTGAACCCCTTTCTTACTCAGCTGATGTGGAGGCACCTTCACCACTCCACTACGGGAATGTCGAAAAATAGTTAAGTCAGCAAAAATACGAATATGGCATTTGTTTGACGAACCTGTATTTTGTCCCAATATACTGAAAGAAGATTAAATAACGAGCCAATTTGTGGGGCATTTCCCTCCTTGCGTGAGTGAGAAGATTCGAACTCGATATGATAAAACAATCAGCTTGCAGATTTAGCAATTCAATAGCTGTGAGGCCTTTTTTTCTCATGAAGTTGTGGAATAATAACACGAGCCATGTGCTTCGAAATTGACCTCTGCATGCAGTACAGCGCATGCGCAGCAAAGCAACGCTACCATAGAAGTTAAATAGTCATATACTAATATGTTGTATTTATGTAGTTTATGTTTTAAATTTTTTAGACAAAAATAACAAAATAAAACCATTTTCACCAAAGTTTTCATTATATTTTATATAGCGGTCGTCTTGCTAGTTCCGGTTGTAAACATGACGGTCACATGAGCTTCCTGTCTCATTCATTTCGGGCATGGGGTTTGGTTTAGCATCTCCATATTATTATAGATCCATGATATCCATAATATCGGGTTTCGCCCATTTAGCTTATGAATCTATGATGATTAAGCCTAGCATGGTTAAAATAAATAAATGTTTAATGAAAACGTAGTTACAGCTGGTTTATCACGGAGGCGCTTTCAGTGTATTTGCACACAGTGATGATTAGAAAAATCTCCAAGTTAATTCTAAATTCAAACAAGACTGAAAAAGACAAGTGAAAAGAGTGATTAAGTAAAATTGACCTCAATATCTAAAGTGAATCGTTAAAAAGGACACCATAGAAAATTTAACACATCAACCAACCGGTACATTTATTTAGTTTCATTTCTTTTTTTTTCTTTTTTACAAATAACACATTTAGTATTTCTCCACAAGCCAAACGTATAAACAGTTCCCAAGAAAAAATATTGCGTGAATACTTTATATGCCTGACTTGGTGTGGTCTACTGCTGTGGCAGATGTTCATCATAACAAATGTATTTAGATTTCCAAATAAATAAGACTCAAAGGTTATCGTTTTACTGAAGTACACATATTAACTAACGGTAATGTAAAAAAAAAAAAAGAAGCAAATATGTATATATATACTCAATAAAAGCAAAGGAAGGTTTCTCACCCATCATCTGTACTTCTTAGCAAGTTTCGTCGGGAAAACTTGCTAAGAAGTACAGATGATGGGTGAGAAACCTTCCTTTGCTTTGACTAATCCCTGTACGACTGAGGGCTTACACAAACATACTCAATAAAACTGTGTGCGTTTATCATCAGGCTGTTCTTCCCAGAGAACATGCCGGTCACATGCAGACTGGAGCAGAGCAGAACTAAATATCACAGTAGACTTTCAATTGTATAAATGCAGATGTCTGGGGATAAAAACTCAGACACAATAATAAGCAAATACCTTCCCCAGAAATGAAAACTGAGGGTGCTAATTTTCAAACCACAAAAAAATGCAACAATGTCATACCATCAACTACTGTAGTTTCTAGCTCTCAAAACAGTTTGGTTCTATCAGTTTTCACATGCATGTAGTATTGGTTTCTGTCACATTTTTATATTGGCTTTTTCAGACAAACAAGTTAAAGAGAACCCCCCTCACTCAGCTCTCAGCCCAAAGAGTCAAATCATGACTCACACAGGCAAGTAACCTCTAGTTAGATGACGGCTTAGCTTAAACTCGCACAATTGTTGACTAAGTTCATATTCTATTTGCTTCTGCTCGGGACCAGTGTATAAAAGTTTGTCTTTTTTCAATATTTGTTAATTTTAGAAAATAAATCAAACATTTCTAATCAAAATAATAAAGTATTATTTCACAGAGAATCCCCTCAATTCTTTTCACTAAAACACATTTTCTAAAAGATAAGCAAAACATTAATATCTTGATTGAAAGTAAAACTCCATTACTAAATGAATCATCATCCAGATGTGGGATCTGCAAAAGGCTTGATGAGACACTTTTTAGTCGAGGTCATTGGAGTGCTGAAGCCTTTTGCTGTGAAAATGTGTTCTTAAATTACCAGCCTTTCAAGAGACACATTCATAAACAGTTATTACATGTAAAACATATCTGGCCCAACTGGCGGACAATATCTTTCACTCGCAGAAGGTCCTAAGAAGTTTCCCATTTCCGTGGGAAAGCCCTGCGCCTGGCCACTCTGACCTGTGTGCATCGGTTTTGCGACATTAGAGATGCTATTGTTTCTTTTATTACGGACAAGTGTTTCACCTGTGTGCATTCTCATGTGTAACTCCAAATCACAGCGCCGCATAAATCCTTTATCACAAATTGAACAAATGTGAGGTTTCTCCCCTGTGTGTGTTCTAATGTGAATATTAAGATTGGACTTGTGAGAGAACGACCTATTGCACACTGGGCAGCTGAAGGGTCTCTCTCCTGTGTGGATTCTTATGTGTGTTTGTAAGTTATCTTTTCTCACAAATCCCCTTTTACAAAAAGGACAGCGGTGTTTCCTCTCCCCAGCTCCTTGTGCTTTTCCAGACATGTGTCCAGTGTGCATAGAGGCACTGGTTCCTGCTGTAGACTTGTATTTGGATAAATAACCAGAGTGATGTGCAGCAGAGCTTCTGGCCCTGATTGGGGCGTGGTGGTAGTGGTCTGCAACAGCTTCTGTTTCCATCGGTGCAGCTGAACACCTGAATGGAGCCTTGTTGCTATCAACATTGTTAAAATCGGAAAAATGTCTCATGTTTCCATCAGACTCTGAGTGAAAATGCATCTCTGTACTGATGTCTTCATCACGAGCTTCGTCTCTGAGCTCAGTTTGTTGAAGCAGTGACGACTCTTCTTTCTTCACAGACACAGGACTGGACTCCGGAACAGACCTGAGAATCAAAAAGAAGAAATTTTGAAGTCCAACCTCCTGTAAAGAATCAGTGTAAGTGGATGTCCCTGTGTCTCTGATGGAAGTTATAGCTGAGGGACTCATCGTCATAAAATAAATGACGATGAGTTGTGCAAAACCTTTGCATTAAACTTTTGTGAACAAATAGAACAAGAGGAAGAAACTTGTTAGATTTAATTACAGAGTTCAGTTTTTTGGGGGTTTTAAGGTTAAGTTGGAACCTGAACCTCGAGATTCTTACACATGATGGCCATATTATTGACGTTAACACTACAGTTACTGTGAACCTCACCAGTTCAGTCTCAGCATCAGCAGTCCGGTTTATTCATGTAAATACTGCAACTCCAGGTTTAGTTTTAATTAGGGGTGGGAACCTCAGGGTACCTCATGATACGATACGCGATACAAAGCTCACGATAACGATTATATCACAATATGACGAGTATCAATATATTTCTGACCAATATACCATTTGCAAATTTATGGCATAATCAAAAGAAAAATGTTAGGGGAAAAAATACACTTTATTTCATGATAAATGGAATGGAGATGCGTAATGTAGTCAAATAATAAGTATTGATACAAATTATTTTTTTAAAGAAATAAAAAAATCAAAATCGATACTTGGCAAATGCATATCAATAATCGATCGCGGGAGAAAGTATCACGATATATTGTTATATCGATATATCGTCACACTCATTATTTAATTGTAGTGTAAATAATGAAACAGAAAAGGGGTCAACATACTGTGCAGTAAGTATTCACAATTATTGGTCAAGGGGCCTCGATTAACTTCTGACGGAAATGTAAAGTCCTCATGAGTCACAGAATGATAAGAACATTATTGTAACAGTGGTTGTAGTGAGGTTTGTGTCAGTGGAGTCGTACTCGGGCCGCCGATCTTTCTCTCGTTTCACCCTCTTAAATTCCTGCTCCTCTTTTATTGGTGGTGTCTCTGGGATTTCCTGGTTCAGATCGGGGCCAGGACTCTGGGGGTCCGTTTGGGAATCTGCAAAAGAGAATATATTTCATTACATACTACACATGAGCAAGCTTTATTGTAACGGTTCATTTTTGGATAAAGTTAACATTCACCAAGTTTGCCTTTGAAGTGCTTTCATTATTATAATTTGTATTTTTTCCAAACTCCTATGGTTGTTTTGCACTGAAAAGTTACTACTGGACTTAGAGCACTGTCACCATTATGATGTTGTGTACCAACATTATAACCCTTTAACAATAAAATAAACTGAATAGAGGCACATTCTTATTTTGATGGATCCACTAATATTTACATAATTACATAAAAGGTTGTGTTAAAACAAGAGCTAGTTTAAATTGTGCTGGAGGAAGCTTTAGTTCATAGATAATGTATCCAATTCCTATTCTGGGCCTGTCACAAAATTCCACATCTTTTTTGTCAGTATATATGGTCTAACATTGCAAGCTTGTGAATCAAATCACTAAAAAAACATTATCTGGGCAAATATTCGGACATAACTTTGTACTAAATTTGTTTCAAAAACGCTTGGCATCTACCCTCCAACTGAAATTCTAGGACATGGCTCTTTCTCCTGCAGCACAGAGGAGTGTTGCTTACAATATGGTTGCCAGATGTTCATGACGTTACACTCAAAACTGACTGGGATAAAATCTGAAGCGTGAACAATCTCACTTCATTCACACAGTAAAACACATAGAATCAATCAGACTTGGTCTACTCAGTACAAATATAAGGAAATCATTGTGACACCTGATCAGGCGTTTTGGGCTTCAAAGAGCTCAAAATTACAAGAATATTAAAAAAAATATATTTCTGACTATGGGAAACTACTATTACTAGATGCATTTTTCAACAGAATTCTATTTTAAAATGGTCCCTCCTTTTGCCATAACTACGACCAGTAGGAAAATAACTAAACGTGTGAAACGTATACTTTGAAAATCAAAGTAAAAGATAGCTCATGGTCATACTAGCAGTGTTTTAATGAAATGTGCTCTCCAAACAATAGCCAATGTCACACACTAATTATTATTTCCAGTATTAATAATTCGCAAAAGAGCGGTTTATGTGAGAAGTGTGAGAGAGCAGCACATCAAGGATTTAGATATCGGAGGGTTTATTGAGGTTTGGTCTTCAGAAAACACCCAGACTGATGAAGCAGCCTCACCCGCTCTGGGCAGCATCACTCTCGGCCTCAGAGTCTCCAGCTGCTCCTGTCTCCTCTGCTTCTCTTTGCACAGCCGCAGTTCCTCCTCATATTCCGCTATCGTTCTTTCAAACAGCGCAAATATCTCCTCCGCAGCCGCCGTGAGCCGTGCAGTCACCAAAGCTCTCAGTGTTGGTCCCGTAGACATTTTAACAAACTGTTTTTAGCTCGAGAGCTAACACCACGACAGAAGTGTGGCTAACGGCTAAGCTAACAACAAGCTAGGCAAGCAAACTGTGCTGCGCATGCGTACATCTACAGCATTCGCTGGCGCCACCTGCTGGATTTGTTATTATAGATGTAATGGAACATTAGGTTGTGTTGAAGAGAAAGAAGCAATTTGAAAGACATTTTGAAATAAAAATGTCCAAATGTTTTTTTCAGATTGTGATTGGAGTTATAGGATTCACACTCTGACCAGTGACAGCCTTGCCGTGTGAAATTCTTCTGATCTGTCCTTCCTGCTGCTGTTACTGTACCAGAAAACTGCTGACCCTGTACATGTAAATCTTCTGTAAATAGTATTTACAGCAATCACAATTCCATTGTGGGAAAAATTTAAGTTTGCTTATCTTAAACTCGCTTGAGAAGTGGTTAGCGCACCAGTTTGAGAGCAGCTTCAGGAACCTATTGGAGGAACTGTCAGTACGGGTAAATATGGATAAATCATGTTTTCTCTCAAAACAATCCAGAGAATGGCACAAACCGAGCCGCGCATTCTCCACCAAATCTCTGGTAAGGATTTAGCAGACAGAGACGGATCGTGGTGTGCCAAACTCTGGAAGTTTATTTAAGTTTCTCTCAAGTTCCACTGTTTTACTCTGTTTCTTTCTCTCAGACAGAATAAAGGCAGTACACAGTTTATATAGTCATTGTCACGTCACACATCGAAAGACATACGTGTCACAAAGAGACAGTCAAATCATAGTCATAACATGGAGTCCTTGTAGAGTCCTTGTACAGTCCTGCACGTAGGCCATATTGCTATCTAATACTAATAGTTGATCAAAGTGCACTACATTAAAATACAATTAGAGAACACACTATTTACAGAAACAAATCAACTATACAAAATCAATTGAAAGCCAATGAAAACAATTGAGTCTTAAGACGAGACTTAAACAAGTGAATGAGACAGACAACCATAGACTGTATATATTAACGGACAGAGTCACGCCTATCTCTGCCATTCTAATGGGCCAAAAATTGTGCTCTGCTGGAGCTACCCAAAATGGCCACAAGTGGTCCCGCCCACAAGAAAATTGTGAAAAAAACGCAACTGCGCATGCGTCAGCTGGCGAGAGCTCCATTCATTTGAACGAGAGACTTCAAAAATTCACAGCAAGTAAACTAGAGTGGTCCAAAAAAATTCACTCCCCTCAGCATTGACACACATGTGGAATGGTGCTTTGGGCCAAGAGCCAACTTTTGGACCATCCTATAAAGAAATTTTCGAGTCTATCTATGCTATATGTTAGCATTGGCTAATTCGTCTTCTGGGTCCACCCCAATCGGCCCGGGGTGGTATTGCAAGCATGTCAGCGCACGTCATTTTGGCCACTTTTGAGCCGGGACCCGCCCCTACTGGACTAAACACACAGGGGCAGCCAGTTCCATAGTTTTGGACCAACAACCGAAAAATCTTGAGTTTGTTTGGTCTGAGGAACCCCAAGCAGAGCCAGATCTGCGTATGACTTCAGTAGGTCAGACAGATGACGCGGAGCTAGGCCGTAAAGGCATTTGTAGACAAACAAATATATATTGAAGTCCTTTTGGTTTGTCTATAAAGTGGTCTCTAGGCTGCTATAGAATCGTTTTCTCTGTTGACAGACCCCCGTACCAGAAAACCAACCAACAGTTGATCCTGGAGCCTTTCTAAGTAGACACAACTGTGATCAAAGACTCTACTCTTACAGCCGCTGGCTCACCACAAACTCAAATGTGTTAAAAAATAAATAAATAAATCACATGCCCCTTTTTTATGTTGTATACTTTAGAAATGTTTTTTTATGCCTTATTCCTCCTCTACTCTTGACTTGTTTGCACCAAGAGCCAAAGCAATTTCTAGTTTGGGACTTCCTGTTACTTACATGGCAATAAAAATGATTCTGACATCTACCCAAGCCCTGGCGATCCAAGATGGCGCCGTATTCAAATGAATGGTTTCTGCTCAGTGGTGCATTGTGGGGGCTGAAAAATTAGCGGAAGTCGCCTTGAACTCTCAAAGATCCATGGGAAACTCACCTGTATTTGGGCATCGTCAGGTCCTCCCGGTTCTGCGCAGTGGATGATCTCCCAAAATGCGTTGCACCAAATACGCGTGTGTGGGACTCACATGGGGTCTCACGCATGTGCACAGAGGGCTCGGCCGCGCTCTGACCAATCAGAACAGCTCATCAGGGGAGCTGGAGCCAGACGAGCAGAGTTTGTGGCACCAAAGTGTGGATTTAAAGAATGGCCCTGAAAACGGCAGTCATCAGACCACTCTTAAAAAAGAGTCTAGATGCCACAGTTCTTAAGAATTACCGGCCCATTTCAAATCTGCCGTTCATAAGAAAAATTCTGGAAAAAGTTGCTTACCAACAACTTACAGAATTCTTAGTAACTAATAGTTCCTTTGATGCGCTCCAGTCCGGCTTTAGAGCCAATCACAGCACTGAGACTGCACTAGTGAAGGTTACAAATGACATCCGACTTAACACCGACACAGGAAAAGTCACAGTTTTAGTAATGCTGGGTCTGATTGCTGCGTTCGACACAGTCGACCACGAGATCCTCATGCAGAGACTAGAGCACTGGGTGGGTGTCACTGGGACTGCCCTAAGTTGGTTTAGGTCTTACCTAGAAGACAGGAAATACTTGGTTCAGATAGGAAACTGTGTCTCAAATCATATGGCCCTGACTTGCGGAGTGCCACAGGGGTCAATTCTGGGACCTCTTCTGTTCAATATTTACATGCTGCCATTCGGTCAAGTATAGCCTGGTTGTACCACACCTTAGTACAAATTACATTTCATACTAAGGTCTGGATTTGCTCCATTGAGCTCAGTTTACAGTTGGGAGGGGTTAACTCCTTTTGCAGATTGAAACGATTGGATCTGAGTTTACTGTGACGTATGTAATGCGCCCGAGTGTGTTGTTAGCATTTAGCATTTAGCCTAGCCATCTCCTTTGCCACTAACAGAGCCCATGGGGAGTAGCTCCACAATTTCTTCCAGCGATTACATTTGCTAAACATTCCTCTTGCTCCTGCTTCAATTTCTTGATAGAACCAGACCGGATTACTTTACTGTTGCATTCTTCGCCACTACCAAGCCACAACCTGCCCGTTCGGCGCAAACTCTTGACGTCACCCACAACTAACTACAACACCCGCCTTCCGCGCTCTCTGAGTAGCCGGTCAAAATACGACCGATTGTATTCGCTAACACAGGGACCAGACCCAGACGTTACATGCAGTGAAATGAGGATTGAGCAGAGTGTACGGATGGCTAAGGCCAGGCTAGGTCAAGTAATACGCTCCAACAATGTATCCTACCACAATTACGCTGATGACGCTCAAATTTATGTCTCACTTACTGCAGGAGAACATAGACCAGTGGACTCACTCCTACACTGTATCCAACAGATCAGTGAGTGGATGCAAAATAACTTCCTTCGGCTGAACGCAGACAAAACAGAAATGATTGTCTTTGGTCCTCAGAAACAAAGAGAACGTTATTTGTCACCTCCAGTCTCCCTGGAACCTGTAGGCAAGGTTCGAAACCTAGGAGTTATAATGGACTCAGACTTAAATTTTAACAGCCACGTCAAATCAGTAACATCGGCAGCTTTTTACCATCTGAAAAACATTGCCAAAATTAGAAACATAGTGTCTAAATCAGATCTGGAGATTCTCATCCATGCATTTGTCTCCAGTAGGTTGGACTACTGCAATGGCCTGCTCACTGGGCTTACCAAACAGGCTGTAAAACAACTGCAGTATGTCCAAAATGCAGCGCTCGAGTCCTGACCAGGAAATATGACTACATTAGTCCAGTCCTCAGGTCTCTACACTGGCTTCCTGTGGCTCAGAGAATAGACTTCAAGGCAGTACTGCTTGTGTACAAGTCTCTCCATGGCCTCGCACCAAAGTACTTAAGCAACTTGTTAGTGCCATATGAACCGGCCCGGACTCTGAGGAGCACAGGAAATAGCCTCTTACTGGTTCCAAGAGTCAGAACTAGACATGGGGAGGCAGCGTTTCAGATTTATGCAGCTAAAATCTGGAACAATCTTCCTGAAGATGTGAGGCTAGCATCTACTCTGGCAATTTTCAAATAAGGGTTAAAAACTGTTCTTTTTAGCTGTGCTTACGGCTGAAGGATTTTGATACATACTCTTTTTTTTAAAGCATTGTGGTTATTTTTTATTTTAATCCCGTGTGTGCTTTTAATGTTTTAAGGTTTTTAATTACTTGTGATTTTATTCTGTTTTTAATGTCTTTGTTTGTATATGTTTATGTAGATTTTTATGTTTCTGATTTGTCTGATATTATGTGGGTTGTGAGGCGCTTTGAGTGGCCTTGTGTTGGAAAGGCGCCATACAAATAAAGTTGATTGATTGATTGAAGAAAACTGAAGGATTTAAGAAGAAGAAAAGTTCAGAATGACAAGGGACACTAAAATCCCCACAAAATCCGAACTTTATGAAAGCTGTAGGTTCTCTGTCAGCTGAGGTCGAGCTGTTTTAGTTAACATTGAGTTCTGAAGAAGATGCCATAGTTCTATGGGGCAAATTTATGGGTAGCCCACGTGAATTTAGTCTGCAGTTCCGCGAGAATTCCCCGAGCACGTGGGTTCTTCAGCTACAATCTAGTAATACCCTATCCAGTTATTATAATAGATCCATGCATCTACCACATACTATAGTTATCTATAGCCCCGTTTCCACCAGCCCTTCTTGGCCCTTCCCCACTCTGGTCCAGGTAAATTTTCATAACTGATCGGCCCCGGTATTGAAGGTCTGTTACTGATAGTGATTGGCCATAGTGTTGCTGGAAGCTACAGTTACCAAGGACTTGGAATTCTTTGGCCAAAGTCCTGGAGAAACTAGTTTATAATCAGGGATGCACATAAGTGGTACTCGAGTACGGAAAGCGCCTTTGCGTACTACGGGCGGCACGGTGGCTGAGTGGATAGCACTCTCGCCTCTCAGCAAGAAGGTCCTGGATTCGAATCCCGGTCGGACCAGGGCCTTTCTGAGTGGAGTTTACATGTTCTCCCCGTGTCTGCGTAGGTTTCCTCCGGGTACTCCGGCTTCCCCTACCACTAAAAACCTGTACAATAGCTCTGGCTTGCGCCTCCTATACTGGCGACCCCGCTCCCATCTGTGTGTGGAGTGAGTGGACAAATACCCACAAAATAACAATTTTAAACCGCCTTGTGACTCTGGTCTGTGAAAGGCGGTATATAAATAAAGCTTACTTACTTACTTCACATAGACCAGTCCTTCTCAAATAGTGGGGCACTCGTCCCTTGGGGGTCGTGGTGCAATGCCAGTGTGACGGAGCGGGTCCGTATCTGCTACGTGCGCAAATATAGTATTATACTAAAGGCTGACTTTCATGCCGCACGTGCTACACACACCGGCACGCACACACAAACATCATTCCACACTAGCGCACCATTTTTTTCCCTGTTTCCTTTATACGTAACATCCACACGCATCATCCATTCTCTCGTCCGTCTCTCCCCTCAGTTACTATTTCGCCAAAGGTGCACAATTGCACATACAAACACATTTACCGGTCTGTCGCACTCCTCTGGGTCTGTGCGCGAGGATCGAACCGGGACAATATTTCCTGGTGGGTTAAATTGGAATTGTGCCCATGTGATGTTAAATGTACATGTTTTGAGAGTATAATGATGTAATGTTTGATTTTAGAGTATATTTATCTGTGTTGTACCAATTAGGTATGGGCCCATATGTTTTTTCCTGTTTATACTTCCAATTTCTACCAAAATAATTTGCTCAATGGGAGTCTGCCGCTGGTTACAGAGGAGGTAACTTGAAACTTAAAGGACAACTCACCCCCAAATCCACTTTTTTTGCTGATAAACAGTATAAATGAGTGTCCAATAGTGTTGTGTACATATCCTGGTCATAATTTTGTCACTTTAGTGCAAATTAGTTGAAAGATCAACTTTCTGCCTAAAACAGTCAGTGCGTCATCTGCAGGCGACCTGTATTTACTACATTTGAATTTTGAATCTGGCGCCAACATTGGCGCAGCAGTGATACCTGACGTCTGCAGTGATGGCTGACGTCTGCAGTGAGACTTGACGTCTGCAGTGAAGGCTGACGTGAGTTGCCCTGCCGCCCAGTGAGCATGAACAGCCCAGTCTCGTTCACGCCCCCATTGTGAGTTGGAGAAGGAATAGCAGAGAGTATTTATCGATTTTCAGGTTTGCGATTAGTTATAGCATTTAGGTAGGTTTTTATTTGCATAGCTGTTTGTATTATAGATAATGGTGTAGTGTTAATAGTGCTGTTGTTGAATATTGCAGTTTTAGTCACTCGTTGCATTTATTGTCAATGCAACGCCTGTCCCCTTTAGTCCTCCAGGTTATGCCCATTTGGAGGGAGATTTGAAAGGAGAATGTGAGTGACGTAAGCCTCGAGGAGCGGGGGCGAGAAGTTCTTTATAGGTGACCTATGTGTCAGTGTGAACTTTGTGTTTAGCTTATTTCGTTGTAAACACGCTCAAAGCCCACCTAAGCACTGGACTCGGAGCTCGGCTAATTTATTTTCCTTGACAACAGCGCGGCGAGCACGTTGCCGAAAATGGTCATAATGTATCCAGCGCGGACCATTCTCTGCTTGTTGCAAGTGTGTGTCTGCGTAACGCAAAATAAATAAATACATATTGCGTTACTGCAAGAAACAGAGTTGGACTATGGGGCCTTAAGGGAGTGTCCATGTCCTCCCTGTGTGCAAATTAAAGCTGTGGTACCTACATTTTTTTCCCTTGCATTAATAATGCATAATGATGTTGGTTGTGCCCAAAAGAAAAATGTTGTGAACAAATCAAACAGAACATTGCTTGATTTTTGTTCTGTTTTGCATTTTAAGGAAAGAGCCCTGTGAGTCATTATTTGACTTGGATTGAGTGGATTATCTGAGCTGATCTAAACTTTACCATTAAAAAGAAGCATAAAGTATAAAATCTCGATTAAGAACCACGCGACAAATGGAGTGAGTACCAAACACCATCTCCTGGTACTCATCTGAGTACCTCACAGAAAAAGTTATGTGGACCCCTGTTTATAATCAACTTACAGCATTCTTGGAGGCAAATAAATGTTTTGACACTTTTCAGTCTGGTTTCAGGAAGTTTCACTCCACTGAAACAGCTTTACTGAAAGTGTCTAGTGACATCATAATGGCTGCTGACTCTGGTAAATTTTCCGTCCAGGTCCTGTTAGACCCGTCGTCTGCTTTCGACACGGTGGACCATGGCATCTTGGTTTGTAGACTGCGGGATGAGGTTGGCTCTGTGTTAGTGGTTTAGATCATACCTGACACATGAACCTTCTGTGTGTCCTCTAATGACATGGTGTCAGAATTGCAGACCTACAGTGGGGTGTACCCCAAGGCTCCGTTCTTGGGCCTATTTTGTTTTTGATGCACCTGCTCCTTCTAGGCCAGGGGTGTCCAAACTGGTCCAGAAAGGGCCGTTGTGGCTGCAGGTTTTCTGTCAGACCCAGCAGGAGCAGTGCAGAGACCGCCCATTTCCTCAAGTGAGTTTAGTCTTAACCTGAGTATTTGAGGAAATGGGTGGAGTCTGCTCTGCTCCTGCTGGTTCTGATAGAACCTGCAGCCACAGCGGCCCTTTCTGGACCGGTTTGGACACCTTGGTTCTAAGCAAACTGATCCAGCAGTTCAGTAAGGTCTCCTACCACCTTCATGCTGACATTCTCCAGCTGTACTACTCTCTTTAGCCTTCTGAACCCCAAATACTGGTTTCTCCTACTAACTGTCAAGGCAAACAGGAAACCCCAAATTACTCCTATCTTGGAAGTCCTTACACTGGCTCCCTGTCTCACACAAAATCAATTTTAAAATTCTGGTGCAGACTTTCAGGGCACTTAATGGTCAGGCGCCTGAATACATCCAGGGCCTGATCCACTCCTATGTCTCCAACAGGAGCCAGAGGTCCTCCCAGAACCTGTTGATGGTCCCCTGCACTCGTTTTAAAACCAGAGGAGCCAGATCCTTCCAGACATTTCCTCCTCACTTTTGAAATGAGCTTCCTCAGTCTCTGCGCAAGTTAGTCTGTTGATGATTTCAAGTCCCAACTTAAGACTTATTTGTTTAGACTGGCTTTCTCGCATCACTGTTCATAGGCCTCTGTGAACTGTGTTAATGATGAGAACCATCTTCTGTGTCAGTTTTAAATCTGACTCGTTTGTGTATTTTTTTTATCTGCATGTTTTAAATGTGAAGCGCTTTGTGATCCTGGTCTGTGAAAGTCGCTATACAAATAAACCTTACTTACCCGGGATACTGGTCTATTGATAAGATAAGACTTTGTTAATCTCTCACAGGAGAAATTTACATGTCACATTGGCAAGGATAGGAACACTCAAGAATTGTGCAAAAGTAAGAAATGTGCAGCATGTTAATGCAGGATTTATTATGTACAAAAAAGTGCTGATTAGAAAGAAAGAATTTTGTGGGTAGGTTGCTAGGATACGTTACCTTGTCTACAATAACTTTCCTTTTACTTGTTTTTCAGGCCTGTCCCAGAGTGCAGTGCTGTTTTCATGAAGACTGAGTCGTCAATGCTCCAAAAAACTGAGCTCAGAGAAGAAACACAAGACGATGACATTATAGATTTCTGCGCAGAGACTGTGAGAGATTTCTATTACGCTGATAATGATGTTGATTATTCATCTGCGCAGATGCAGACAGACGAAGACCACTACCTCAAAGTCCTGACCACAGCCAAAAACACCACTTCTCAAAACAATGCTGAAGATTTGGATAATGGCCAAGAAACCAGTACCTCTGTGAACACTAGACACAGGACCGCTCAGGGGAAGGTATACCAATGTCCTTACTGTGGAAAGGTCGCGACGAGTGCATATAGACTAAAGAGACACATGATAGTTCACACTGGAGAGCGACCCTTCAGCTGTTCAACCTGTGGAAAAACATTTGCCCGAAAATACAGTCGAGACGAACATGCAACTATACACACAGGTGTGAAACCATACACCTGTACCATCTGCAACCGGTCGTTTAGACAAGCCCGTAATAGGAATTACCACAAACTGAAGCACTCACTGAACAAGAAATTCACTTCCGCCTTTTGTTGAAAAGAGTTTCGCACCTGTAATGGTCTTCAATCTCACATGAGGCTTCACAGCACAATGAAGAAGCACACCGGCGCAAACTATCTAAAACCTGCGAAGAAGCTGATCTTAACCTAGTGTTAGTACAGTGCTACTTACTGGCCGTATACTACTGTTGACTCAATAATTAGGGTTAGGTTCTGGAAACCACCTTTCTGATCAAAATTATATGAAATGGGAATGGCCGCTTTCACCCATCTTTCAAATTGTCTATGTATGTTAGTTATATGGTATGATTGATTTGTGTTGTGTGTGTTCTGAAATAAACTTCTTGATATTCACATACATGTTTAATAATGATGACGGGAGTGAAGCAGCTTGTCTGACCTCCACAATCTTTCTCACTCACTAGTTCATCCTGCTGCATGTGTTGGAATGAGAATACCAGAAAGAAACCCACAATAGCGAATAAAATGAGTGAATTATCAGTGCAGAGGAGTGTCATATGTACAGGCTCAGCAGATCCCTCTGTACCCAGACAATATAAGTAACTGGTTATGTGGATCAACTCTAAAATGTATGCTATCAGTGATTACAAAAGTTTGTAGTGTATTACGTGATTGTTTTATGTTCTGTTATTATTATTGTCATCTTTGTGCTGTTGCCCGGAGCTTGTGAGAATTTAAAAAAAGATCCAAAATGAAAAATTGAACACTCAAATCATCCAGTAGATGGTGCAAGTGAACGTTTCAGAACAGCATGCACGCCTGCCTAGCTTGTTGTTGTTAGCTTAGCTTGTTGTTAGCTTAGCCGTTAGCCACACAGCTTTCGTGGTGTTAGCAGTTTGTTAAAATGTCTGCGGGACCAACACTGAAGACTGGTGACTGCACGGCCACGGAGGAGATATTTGCGCTGTTTGAAAGAACAATAGCGGAATATGAGGAGGAACTGCGGCTGTGCAAAGAGAAGCAGAGGAGACAGGAGCAGCTGGAGACTCTGAGGCCGACTGTGCTGCTGCCCAGAGCGGGTGAGGCTCATGATGTTTGAGGCATAGATTGGAAAACTATTTACGTCTTTATGTCACAGTTTGACCTTAGGTAACTCTCAAGACAGTGCAATGTATAATAAATGGCTCAAAATGATCTCGGGTCTCAGAATATAGCATAGAGGTTTTGATTAAATTTTAGGCTGGATAATCTCACTGGCATCTGGCAACCCTGGGCATATATTACTTTCACCAAAAGTTAACTTTTATTTTGAATCGTGTTGGTTTCTTTCAAAGATGAATGGGGATTTTTACATCCTGGCTTTGAGAAAATGAGGTGTACAAATATGGCTTAGTTGACAATGACCCAAATCACGCCCCATACCGAAAAAGGGGATATTCTCATTCCATCATTGACGCACATATAAGTCAATTAATTTGGTTGCCAATGACGTATTTACTCGTCAATTATGTCAAAAATGTTTATGTCCACGGGTTACATTTATCGTGTTTTGCTGTAGATAGTGTGTTATTTAGCCAACAGGGGGCAACACCGCTCTCTGGGTGTTTGGTCACAGGAAACACAACTTGTCGGTATCTTGTTGGTGTGACCCATTGTCGTCTGAACAGTCTGTGGTCTGAGTTGTTGACTTTAGGACAGATCGAAACATGGCCAAACGAAGTACGGAGAGTTCAGAGTCAGAAGAATTCAATGAACCAGACTTGGAGTTTTCATCAGAATGGTTGCCATTCGAATTTGTAAGCAGCAGAGAGTCGCCCCCTGACGCACATGGTTACACGCCAAGCAGAAGCAGATCAGGTAATGCACACACACATAACATGCACACACACATAACATCATAGCAAATAATCAATATCAATTCTTATATAATTTTGTAAAACTGTTATGATAATTGTTCTGTACTGTACACACGTTGTGTATAGTGTATGTATGTGTTCGTTTATATGTATCAAAAGTGTGTGTGATTTTTTTAATTTTTTTAAACGTTTGATAAGTTATTGTATTATTCTACAGCCTCTACATCGAGCAGTGATTCTGGCAGTGTGACTCTTACACATAAACGTGTGAAGAAAAGGAAAAAGGGAGCAGGTAAAATAAAAAAATCTTCCTCTAAATCACAACAAAGCAAGCAATCAAAAAAACTATTCATGTGTTTATTCATTGTATATATTTCATTAATTTATTTCAGCTGCAAAGAGTAACGATGGCGACTGGCGTAAAGCTGACTGGAGTCCAAATGTGTTCCCCTTCACGGCAACGCCTGGACCCCAGAATGCCGCTGCAGAACTGGATTCTGACCTTCCAGCTGACTTCCTGGAGTTGTTCATCACAGACGAGCTGCTCCAACTCATTGCTCGGCAGACAAACCTTCATGCCCAGCAGTATTTCCAAGCACACCCGAATATTCTGCCACATAGCAGAGGGCATACTTGGAAACCAGTGACCATCCCAGAGCTAAAAACCTTCTTTGGACTCACCTTTGTGACCAGTTACGTAAAAAAACCAAGCCTGGGAATGTACTGGAGTGTTGACGAGATTGATGCAACGCCTTTTTTCAGCCAGACCATGTCTAGGAACAGGTTTCAAATAATATGGAGGTTCCTGCATTACAATGACAACTCATCAATTGATGACATGGACAAAATGTACGAGGTTCGCCCCGTCTTGGACTACCTTGTTCAAAAGTTCAAGGATCTGTTCCAACCAGGGCAGAACATCTGCATTGATGAGTGCATGATGCAGTGGCGGGGAAAGCTGTCCTTCACAGTCTACAACCCGCACACGCCAGTCAAATATGGAATTAAATCCTATGTACTGTGTGACTCGGCCACAGGGTACTGCTTCAACTTGCAGCCTCATGTTGGGGATTCACGTGCCCTGCCTGACATTGTGTTTTCGCTTCTTGACCGTCTCACAAGCTCTGGCCATACATTGTTCATGGATCATTTTTACAACTCCATTGCACTGTGTGAACAGTTACTGGAAGCAAAAACTAATGTATGTGGATCTCTGAGGGACAACAGGGGAGAGCCTCGGATGATCAGGGAGGTGAAAAAGTCTGCGCTGGGTGCGGGGGGGAGAGTAGTGTGTAACAACAAGAAGGTCATGGTCGTGGCGTGGCAGGACAAAAAGCTGGTAAAGATGGTGACGACCTGTCACCAAGATGACATGAAGAGTGTTGACGTGTGGAAGAGCGGACACAGAGAAAAGGTGACTCTGATGAAGCCAGCGTGTGTTGTCGCGTACAAAGCATCTATGAATGGAGTAGATCATTTTGTCAAGAATGAGGCATATAACCCCTCCTTCCATAAGTCACTGAACTGGTCCAAAAAGTATGTTGCGTATTTGTTTCAAATCACAATGTTCAACGCTTACATCCTCTACAGAGCCAGGAACAAGGAGTGTAAAACTCTATTGGAATTCATGCGGCGGGTTGCAAAGTCCTGGACAGCTAAGCAATGTGTAGTGGAGGAGGAGGATCAGGGCAACAAGAAGGAACAGGGCAACATCGTCCAGGAGGAGGGCCACAGTGACAAAGATACACGTGTGAAGGTAGAACCACCTTCGAAAGAACAAGCTCCTCTGGAGGACGAATCCTGTTTGGAGGAAGGAGCCCATCGTATCCCAAGGGCCCCATACAACACTGATCCAGAGAGCAGGCTTGATGGAAACATGGCTAGGCACAAGCTGGAATACCTGTTGTCCTCAGTAAGCAGTAAGGCTAGACCCTCGAGGAGGTGCAGGGTCTGCACACGCAAGGGCCTGCGCAGAGATACCAGGATGTGGTGCAAGTCCTGTTGTGTTCCCTTACACGCTGGAGAGTGCTTCAATGTATACCACTCTAAAAAAGATTACACTGTGTAGATGTACACACACAGAAAAACATGCACATGCACACTACAGATCTGTTTCCTTACCCCTTTATGTTAATAGTTTTCACTTTGGCTTGTTGTCATTTTCCTTTTTTTCTGTGTCTGGGGCTCAACTTGCAATATGTATTTATGGGAAAAATTACATTGAGGGCTTATTGCTTTGTGTATGGATCCAAATAAATACATTTTATATCCAAAGCACTTCCTCATTGTTGTCTTTCTGTTTTATTGAAGGGACTACTGTTCTTCATGGTGTGTTTATTTTCACAAACTCATTATTTTCTCACTGGCGATTACAGAAGAACAAAACCAGCCAAAAACAAACTTAATTTCTTCTAATGAAAGTAGGTAGTGCATTCTCTCAAATACAGATTTCAGATTTTGCATAGTCATAGCATACAATATTCTGTTGGTCTTGAAAAATCTGTGAGAATCATCAAAACACTTTGCCATATGGAGGAAGCTGTTCTGAAATTTGCTGAGAGGCAATGAGATAATGATGGGGAAAATGTCACATTTGAAAGTTCAGAATTTATATAATATTTTGAACGTTTCAATTCATGATACCAACACTTAACCCCACTTTTACTGAAGCCCCCACTGAAAGATCAAGGCTTCTGTGGACTCGCCACCTGCAGGAGGATCAGTGAGGGGCTGGTGCTCTGTGAAATGGGTGCAGCTCTGACTGCTAACCAGCTCACTTGGCCTTTTACTTTTCCTATTCCCTCCTGCAGATGCCCAGATTTCCCCAAAGACTCCAGGCCCCGGTCTGAACTAGAGACTCCACAGGTTAAAGAAGGGCAGAGCATCAAACAGGAAGAGCAGCTTCCAGAGACTCTTTGATTTTCCTAAAAAGGTTAAAAAGAAGAATGAATAAATTATGCTTTTCAAGTCACTTGCTCTTTTGGTCAGCCCCAACTATACAATCCTGTCCATGAACAATTATTGGATATTTTTAAATTCTGATGAATAAATTTAAAAAGCAGCCATTACAACTGATCAGCACTAATCCTTTATATATCTAGCATCAGCTTCATAAAACCCACTTTGCACATACTACAGTGATCTAAAAAGTACTTTATTTTTTATTGAATATGATTCTCAGGCCTGTTCCAGAGTACAGTGCTCATAGTATGAAGACAGAAGAGTCATCACTGCTTCAACAAATTGAGCTCAGAGAAGAAACACAGGCAGAAGACTTCAGCACAGACACATTTTTCATGCCTCAGACACTTTTTCGAGGTTGAAAACCACATGGATTCATTCAGCTGTTCAGCTGCACAGATGGAGACAGAGGCTGACAAAGACCATTACCACCAAGTCCAGATCAGAGCCAAAGAAACCACTGCTCAAAACAATGTTGAAGATTTGCATAATGATGCCATTGGGATAGCACAAGGAGCTCAGAGGCAGGGAAACCAGTGTCCTTATTGTGAAAAGGTCATGAAGCGATGAAGGATTTATCTAAATTAAAAAATAACCTCAAATTTCACACTGGAGAGCGACCCTTCTGCTGTTCAACCTGTGGGAAATCATTTTCCAAAAAATAAAATCATGACGCACATATAATTATACACACAGACGAAAAACCATACACCTGTACGATCTGTGACAAATCAGACGCTCGAGTAATCTGATTCAACGAGTGTACTTCTTTCAACCCCTGTGGAAACTGTTTCTTTATCTAAAGATTGCCAAGCTACCTCAACTGAACCATCTATTTTTGCTTCTTTGTTATGCTAATGTTGCAGACTCTATTTTATTTTATTTTTGTTATTGTTTGAGATTGACTAAAGAAGGACTCGGTCTGGAGGGGGAAGAGTAGAGCCGAATAGAGTTGGACCATGAGTAGGACCAAGAAGGGCTGGTGGAAACGGGCTTTTTTCGGGCTGTGTAACACCAAAATGAAAGCTTAAAGTTAATGACAAAAAGCTCAAAGGGCAGAACAATAATTTTGTACTAAGTGACAGACAAAAGTATAATGTCGCACGCTTCTGATCCAGTAGGTGGCGGTAAGAAAGGTCTTAAGACCCACGCATGCGCATAACAGCTAGTGTGTCTTTGTTGTTGTTAGCTTAGCCATTAGCTACACTTCTGCCGTGGTGTTCGCTCGGTGTTTGTGTAAAAAATTGGTTTGTTAAAATGTCTGCGGGACAAACGCTGAGGGTTTTGGTGACTGCACGACTCAGTGCGGCTGCGGAGGAGATATTTGCGCTGTTTGAAAGAACGATAGCGGAATATGAGGAGGAACTGCGGCTGTGCAAAGAGAAGCAGAGGAGACAGGAGCAGCTGGAGACTCTGAGGCCGAGAGTGATGCTGCTCAGAGCGGGTGAGGCTGCTTCATGAATAAGACAAGCTAATTTCTTACAATATAATATCTTTCAACAGAAAACAAAAATCCCACGGTACAGGCCCTGAAGAAGGCCCTATGTGCCGAAATTCGTAGGCCAGTTCCTTGTCATTTGTTTCTTTTCTTACATACTTTTCACTACGGATCCTGGCGAAATTTAATTAAATCATTTTTGTTTAACTTCAGTTAAAAAAAAAAATGTTAAGTATGCAACTTCTTGGACGAGTGAGAACGGTTTAAGCATGACAAGTTTTCTGACATACTAGCAGGATTATTGTCTGAAATTATATGCTTTTCTCTATTCTCTCCTGCAGATGCCCAGAGTCCCTCCCGGAGTCCAGGCCTTGATCTGGACCAGAAAATCCCAGAAACTCCACAGATTAAAGAGGAGCCAGAAGAACAGAGCATCAAACAGGAGCAAGAGCAGCTGCCAGAGTAAGACTCATCTGAACCACAACCATTTAATTCATTTGATAAAATGTTGTTAAATATCAACAATAATAATAATGCCATGCACCTACAGGATTTAGCTCCTCCTGTCCATGCCCCACCAAATTTGAAAACCCAGATTGATGTATGAGGGGCACTTTGGTTTAAATCTTTTACCAATCCTGTGCCACATATCATTTGTTGTTACATTTATCAATATACTAGTGTGATTATTGTCTAAATTTAATGTTTTCGTTTCATTGAATATGATTCTCAGGCCTGTCCCAGAGTCCAATGCTCTGTATTTGAAGACAGAAGAGCCGTCACTGATTCAACAAACTGAGCTCAGAGAAGAAACACAGGGAGAAGACTTCAGTACAGAGACATATTTCCTGTCGGATACAGAGGAAGATATGGGAAACTTTTCTGACTTTAACCATGTTGAAAACCACATGGATTCATTCAGCTGTTCAGCTGCACAGATGGAGGCAGAGGCTGTCGTAGACCACTACCACCAAGTCCAGATCAGAACCAGAGAAACCACTACTCAAAACTGTGGCACACACTTGTATTTGGATAATAGACCAGAAACCAGTGCATCTGTGAACACTGGACACATGAGAGGAACAGTCCGAGGAGCTCAGGGGAAGGGGTTCCAGTGTCCATTTTGTGAAAAGGTCATGAAGAATAGGTATAAATTAAAAAGACACATTGTAGTTCACACCGGAGAGCGACCTTTCAGCTGTTCAACCTGTGGAAAATCATTTACCCAAAAAAGTAGTCGAGATGTACATGAAAGATTACACACTGGTGAAAGACAATTCACCTGTTCAATCTGTAACTCATCATTTAAAAGAAAGTGTGATCTGAAACATCATAAACTGACTCATTCATTAGACAGGCCTTTCTTCGGTGTGTGACAATTTATATGAATACATTTTCTACTTAATTAGAGTCTCTGGTAAAAATGACCTGCCCCAGTGATTTACGAGTAGAAAAAACCCCCCAAAAATTATGGTCTATAAGGGTCTAAATGTCCAGGGCTGTACATAACTAGTATGCATGTACGCATGCGCTACAAAAATCAGAAATGCGTACTATCATTTGAGTCAAGTAAGCCTTTGCGTACTTCACATAGACCAGTCCTTCTCAAATAGTGGGGAGCACCCCTAAGTGGGTGTGGTGCAATGTTGTTTGCTGTACGTACTCGAACGGGATTCTGCGTTCTCTGGCAGCAATCTGATCCCGGAGAAACTGCGGTTGCTTTGTAATGACTGTGGTTCCCGCCTCCAGCGCTCACCGCTTTGAAAGCGCAGCGAGCACGTAGCCATAACGTGGTCATAATGTACCCATCGCAGACCAAACATGCACACACAAGACCATTCCCTGTTCGTTTCAAGTGTGTGTTTTTGCGTAAACTGTATACGCAATAAATACACTTTTGCAAGAAATTGCTGGACTATGGAGCCTCAGGGAGTGTCCATGTCTCCCCCGTGTCTCCCCGAAGCGCAACTAAAACTCGCTAAATCAAAGCTGGGGTACCTACATTTTCTCGGACACGGCTGCCTTTGCTTGCTTTGTGTATCAACTATGCCAGTGTTTTGAAGCGTTTCATAGGCTCATTTTAATCTTATTCAACATAACAAGGTATTGTCTCATCATATGATTGTTTTTAAATATGGTGAGCCAAACAAGGAGCCGAATTAAACTGACGGCTATTGTTTCTGAATAAAAACCTGTGATCTAAGCATTAAGTGCAGTCCTTTGGTTTCTGTAAAATATTTTGTATTATGTAAACAAACTTGTGTTAAATATTCCTTAAAATTGGATTAACAAGAGCATTATACCTTGTATATCTATTTTGTGGTCTGCTGGAGCATCATCATCACAGAGAGGGACAGAAAGAAACTGGACAAGGTCATCAGGAAGTCCAGCTCTGTCCTGGGCTGTCCCTATCTATGCCGGACCAGGACTGCCATGAAGGAGAGGTTCCACAGGTCTTTCCTTCCTTCTGCTTTCAGACCGTACAGTGAACAATGAGGACTAACAAACCACTGCCAACCTGGGAAAATTTGCGTTTCAATATATTTAGCAAATAAGATATTATAAAACGTATGTCAGCTATGTTTGGTTATGTTTTTGGCAGTGGCTGAAGTTTAACTAGGGTTAAACTAACCCTAGTTAGTTTAATAGTTACGCATGCGCAGATCAGCTCGCCGGCCAGTTTACAGTTGTTAGCTTAGCCGTTAGCAACACTTCTGCCTTATTGTTCGCTCGGAGTTGGAGCTAAAAACATTTTGTTAACATGTCTGTGGGACCAACACTGAGAGCTTTGGTGACTGCACGGCTCACGGCGGCTGCGGAGGAGATATTTGCGCTGTTTGAAAGAACGATAGCGGAATATGAGGAGGAACTGCGGCTGTGCAAAGAGAAGCAGAGGAGACAGGAGCAGCTGGAGACTCTGAGGCCGAGAGTGATGCTGCCCAGAGCGGGTGAGGCTGCTTCATGTTTGAGACAGATCTGAAATCCTTCTGCTTTTCATTAGAGGATTGAACTTGTCTGTTCTAAGTTGGACTACAATGCTCTCAGACATGAGCGAAAAATAATCATTTCTGTTTGAGTTTGAAAACATTTTTTATGACCAAATGTATAGCTGCTAAATGTACAATGTACACGTCTTCCAGCTCAACAACATGTGACTGAGCTCCTCACCTTTTCTGTAAAGAGAGGGGTCAGCCACTCAGGCGTGTACTTGTACTTGTCTTTTATGTCATTAAGCTCATGACATAAGTGATAATGGAAGTGGAAAATCTCTTTGTCCTTTATCTTATTTCTCTTTTCCCTACTGCAGATGCCCATATGCCCTCCCGAAGTCCAGGCATCAGTCTGAACCAGCAAATCCCAGAGACCCCACAGATTAAAGAGGAGCCAGAGGAACGGAGCATCAAACAGGAGGGAAAGCAGCAGCCAGAGTACGACTCATTTAAACTACATTTGATTGATTCACTTGACAATTTGTTGTTTTTAGTTTCAAAACAAGTTTACAAAACAAGCCAGGAGCCAAAATGTATCATTCAATAATACCTTGTACTTGTAAAAGGCCTACAGAATTTAGCTCTCCCTGGAAATGCCACACCTCAGTTCAAAGTGAGGAGAAGCACAGACTGGCCACAATGTGACAAGATAAGTGCATGTTATGCAGCTGGTACTTTTTTGACAATAACAGGAAGATTCCGTGTCTTCCACTGTGTCTCCTGAAGTAAAACTTACTGAATTAAAGCTAGGGTATCCACATCTTCCCTTGGATTAATAATGCATTTTGGTTGTGCTCAAATGATTTGTAACATTTTACTTTTGGGCACAGGAAGAGCACTGAGGTCCTACCACCAACTTCTTCGGCAAGGAGACGGAGCCTTTGCTGTGGCAGGGCCCAAACTCTGGAACGCTCTGCCTTATTGTTTCAGAGCTGCCCCCTCTTTAGAGAGCTTTAAATCACAGCTTAAAACACATTTCTTCGCTCTGGCTTGAAAGAACCAGAGCAAAGAAATGCTATTGCTTTTAAACTCAAGCAATAATGAAACTTTAGTGATGGTGGACCTGTATTTTATTTTATGCTGTATTTATTTGTGTTGTGTTGTATTTTGTAGTGTCTGGAATGCATTTGACAGTAGCTCAGTTGGGTTTGAGCCCACCGCGAGACCTTCTCCACCAACTCCCACTGACGTCTACTGTCGCTGTGTCCTCACCTGCAGGAGGATCAGTGAGGGGCTGGTGCTCTGTGACTTGGGTGGCATCTCTGATTGCCCCCCCAACCCAGAAATGGATTAAGGAGTAGAAAGTGGATGGATGGATTTAAAATGTGCTATATAAAACTTGACATTGACCGTGTGAATACTAGTGTGATAATTGTCCAAAACTCTTTTTATATGATTCTCAGGCCTGTCCCAGAGTCCAATGCTGCTTGTTGGAAGACGGAAGAGTCGTCACTGCTTCAACAAACTGAACACGGAGAAGAAACACAGGGAGAAGACTTCAGCACAGACACATTTTTCTTACCTCAGACGGAGGGAAACTTTTCTGACTTTAACCAAGTTGAAAACCACATGGATTCATTCAGCTGTTCAGCTTCACAGATGGAGACAGAGGCTGACGGAGACCACTACCACCAAGTCCAGCTCAGAGCCAGAGAAACCACTGCTCAAAACTACGGCCCACTCTTGTATTTGGAGAATGGACCAGAAACCAGTGCATCTGTAAACACTGGACACATGAGAGGAACAGTCCAAGGAGCTCAGGGGAAGGGGGTCTCTTGTCCTTATTGTGATAAGGTGATGAAGAATAGTTCTAAACTAAAAAGACACATTGTAGTTCACACCGGAGAGCGACCCTTCAGCTGTTCGACCTGTGGAAAAACATTTACCCAAAAAAGTAATCGAGATGTACATGCAAGATCACATACAGGCGAAAATCTATTCCCCTGTTCATTATGTAACTTAGCATTTAAACGATTGTATGATCTGAAGTACCACAAAATGACACACTCAGAAGACATGACAGAAGTCAGGTCTTTCACCCGTAAGACTTAGTTTGTTTGAAAGGATTGTTCACTCTAAATGAATATAATTTGTAGATAGCTATATTATTTGGATGGAAAAGTGAATCCATGCTTGGAATTTGGAATTTATTCAGTTACTTTGTGCAATCGAGGTACACTCAAATATTTATATACGATCAAAGTCCTTCCACTTGTAACTGGTATTTCTGTGTTCTGTTCAAGTGAGTTTGTAGTCGGGAAATAAAACAAAACATCCTGCTATATGCATAAAGCGGTCCCAGAACATTGACCTCTGTTCAGTCAGTCCATTCATGTTAGCAATGTGAAATAAGTCAACTTTTAGTTCACCCTGAGTCTGAGATCTGAAACCTGAGCCCCATGGGTAATTTCTATGATTCCACTCGGTTTGGGTATGTGCTGTTGTGGAATAGGAATGCAATTCTTTCCACTCGTCTTTTAAAACAGCTGGACATTGTCAATGTCAACTTTATTTGTATAGCACATTTGCAACAACTGGGGTTTCTCACTTTTCTCCCACTGGGTTTTAGTCTTTTCTTGCCGATACAGGAGGGTCTGTTGGACAGTTAGTGTCTAACAAAAAGGATGATCCAGGACACTTTAACATTCTACAACATGTATGGACATTTATCAACATGTGTTCTATATTTTTGTGTCTTAACTGTTGATTTGTTTTGGTGATTTCAACGGTTTTGTTAAGTCCTCTGAAATTACTACTGTTGTGATTTAGGGCTATACAAGAATAAATTGTATTATATAAAGAAAATCTGAGTCTAGGCTGAATATTATAGCAGAAATTTTGACGTTGCAGTTTAGAATGAAAATAGCAGGGAGTAGGTTGGGATTTGTGTGGGCCCCTGCTCATGTAGGTGTAGAAGGAATGAGTTGACAGAAAGTTGTGCAAAGCAGTCTATAAAGAGGAGGAAGGTTAGCCGGCCAGTTTCTCATTGTAAATTCGAGATAAAGGGGATTGTAAAGGGATAAACTATGAGGAACTGGCAGATGTTATGGAGCTGTAAGCAAAAAGGAAGGCATTTGTGTAGTATTCACAAACAAGTGGGAAAGATGAGGACATCAGGAAAAGATGTAATTTCAAGAATGAGGTTTGATCATACAGGGTAAAATATAGTACATTGTTTAGAATAGGGAAACATCCAACAAGACTGCGTTTATGTGGGCAGGGAAAAAGAGTTGTCCGAAGGGAGATAAGTGATGCAAGAAAAATCGAAGGAGAAGAAAATACAGTTTAATCTTCAGATCGTAGGTTTTCACTCAGCAAGTACAGCAGATAGAGAAGTTATGTATTTGGGAAAAACTAAACTAATCGAATGACACTCCAGTCCAGAGGGTGGCGGTAAATGCACATCAAATGGTTCTTTGCCCATCGCCGTAAACACAAAAGAAGGAGAAGCGCGGAGTCAGTGGTGCAGAGCAGAGAGCAGCTGGTCAGCCTTCTCCTTTTGTTGTCGTTTCCTTATCTGTTAGCTTCACTCTGTCGCGGTGTTAGTTCTTGTTCCAAACTGTTTGTTAAAATGTCTGTGGGACCAACACTGAGAGCTTTGGTGACTGCACGGCTCACGGCGGCTGCAGAGGACATATTTGCGCTGTTTGAAAGAACGATAGCGGAATATGAGGAGGAACTGCGGCTGTGCAAAGAGAAGCAGAGGAGACAGGAGCAGCTGGAGACTCTGAGGCCGAGAGTGATGCTGCTCAGAGCGGGTGAGCCTCATGTTTTAGAATGTAGACTTATTCCTTACAATACATTTTTAAACCTAATGAATCAGTAACAATTCTTCGAAAAACTAGCGCTTTCTGGTGGATGTTGGCGGAACTTCATGTGATTAGATGAACGTCTCCCTTCCCAATACGCAAATACGCAAGAATTCTTGAGCCTAATATAAACTTCCTCCATCTGATCCAAGGGAACCCAGAACTGGGCCCAGGCCAGCTGTGCGACATACTACCTCCAGTTGGACCTCAGAATCAGAATCATTTTTATTGCCATATTAGTAACTAGGAAATTGCTTTGGCTCTCGGTAAATGATTACAATTTACTATATACAATATACAACTACACTTCGTGCACACAATATGCAGTTAGCACCGCAGTGCAGTAGTGCTGTAAGGTGAGAGCAGTAAAGTGTCTTATAAAGGGCAGGGGACAGGTTATGAAGTGTTAATGAGTCGAAAAGCAGAGGGAATCTGGTCCGAATGGACCATAGTGCACTAAAAAAAACCTGCACTGCTTATGCCACTTTTTATTATTATTATTATTGTACATAATTATATCCTGCACAAACTATATTTTTAACCTTTACATGTAGCTGCACCCTTCTGTCTTTAGCTCAATCTGAGTGTTTTTATCCATGCCAATTGTGACAAGAAAATATCTCCTGTGTGAGATCAATAAAGTCTATCTTATCTAAGCCTTCTGCCTGAGGGAAGGGGTTGGAACAGTCCATGTGCCGGGTGAGATGGGTCGGCTGTGATACGACCAGCCTGGCCTCCAGCTTGAGCGTCTTGGAGCAATGGGCTGTAGACTCCAGCGAACCAGACGGTGATAATAGTAATAATATATTGGTTTTTCGCTCCATACACAGTGGTGATAAATACTACTATAGCCACAACTGCCCTGGAATGTGCTCACCGCCCCTCTGACCACCATCAACCATTCACGCACACACCAGACTCATTCTAGGCAATCTTGCCTAGATGCCTTGGCTTTCCTGAGCTGCCGCAAGAAGTACATCCTCTGCTGGGCCTTCTTGATGAGGGAGCTGATGGTCGGCTCCCACTTGAGGTCCTGGGTGATGGTGGTGCCCAGGAAACGATAGGACTCCACAGAAGTGATGGGGGAGTCCATCACGGAGGGTGGGGGCGGGGTGACTGTGTTCTTCCTTCTTCTTGGGCGGCACGGTGGCTGAGTGGATAGCACTCTCGCTTTCCAGCAAGAAGGTCCTGGGTTCAAATCCCGGTTGGAACAGGACCTTTCTGAGTGGAGTTTGCATGTTCTCCCTGTGTCTGTGTAGGTTTCCTCCGGGTACTCCGGTTTCCCCTACCACTATAAAAACATGTACAATAGGCCTGGCACCTGTACTGGCGATCTCACTCCCTGTCTGTGTGGAGTGAGAGGACAAATTCCCAAAAATAACAATTGTAAAGCGCTTTGTGACTCTGGTCAGTGAAAAGCGCTATATAAATAAAGATTACTTACTCACTTACTTCCTGAAGTACTCCACTGTCTTCTGGGCGTTCAGCTCCAGGTTGTTCCCACTGCACCAGGACACCAGCCGGTCCACCTCCCTTCTGTAGGCGGACTCATCGTTGTTGGAGATGAGTCCAATGAGTCCAATGAGGGTGAACTTGATGAAAGAACACAGCTCAGGTGCACTCGCTGCTTCCTGTCTGTCAGGAACCTGCAGGTGGAATCGGGCACGTTGAGCTTGTCCTGGAGCAGGGATGGCGGGATGATTTTGAAGGCAGAGCTGAAGTCCACAAACAGGATCCTGGCGTAGGACACTCTGAACAGGTGTCCGAATCCCTCTTTAGCTACCGCTTTATGTGGAAAAGAGGAGAGCTCTTCCCATGTGGCCATGCAGTTACTCTGGTGTGTAATATGTCCTTTAGGTCATTCCTCCACCCTTAAAGGAGCCTTATGTAAAAATCTGGCTGAAAGTGGTACTGCAACCTCTCCCACTCTCCCTGACTCAGGTTGCAAGATATGCAGACGAATCCAGCTAGGAGCATAATAACTGAATAGACAAGAGTTTTGTCAACAACAAATCTCTAACCCTTTCCTTTTTTTTACAAAGATTCAACTCCCAGTTTTATTCCTTGTTTTTTTATTAATGATTTGAGAATCATAACGATACCTTTTTTAGTTATTTTACTAGTGAGATTTTCAAACTTTCTGATTTTCTAAAATCTTCAAATGTTTTAGGCGGGACATCAAAATGAAAACGATAACGATAATCAGGGCCATTTAATGACTTGACATGAAAATCTTTAATATTTCTACCTTAACATAAATGATGTTTGTCTTTCTTTCATGTCTTCCATTCCCTCCTGCAGAGGACCAGTTGCATCCTCCGAGTCCAGTTCTCTGTCTTGACAAGGAAATCCAAGAGACTCCACAGATAAAAGAGGAGCCAGAGGAGCGGAGCATCAGCAGGAACAAACAGGAGGAAAAGCAGCTGCCAGAGTACTACTCATTTAAAATATGATTGAATGATTAAAGCTGCACTAACTCACTATGTATTATTTTCTAATGTGAGCGCTGGCCTCGCTCTTTCTGCTTGCACTCCCCGCACCCCCAGAGCTATCAGAGCTCCACTATTCTGAGTAGAGTTTGCATGTTCTCCCTGTGTCTGCGTAGGTTTCCTCCGGGTGCTCCGGTTTCCCCTACCACTAAAAACATGCACAATAGGTAGAAGTGAATGGATTGTGTTGATTGGGGGCTGATGCGCCAGTGTGTTCAGCGACTCGCTTCCGTCATCACCGTGTGTGGAATGATTGGAACAATATCTGAACACTGAACAAATCTGCGCTACTTTTTCTTCAAAAGAACGTATATCCCAATGCACTGCATGGATATGGATTTAATTTTTGTAATGAATGCAAAAATAAAGTGAGGTGATGCAGCTTTAATTTTAATTTTGTGCACATTAATAATAATGGCATGCACTTGCATACGTGTCTTTTATTTTCAGACCACCAGCTCGTGCCGTTCCTCATTTGTTGTTACATTCTTGTTTACATTCCAATCTTATTTGAGTTTTGCAGAATAGGCATTCACACAGTGGTCAGGCCTTAAACATATGACATGTTTGCTGTCAAAAACTATCGTGATTATTGTCTAAAACTTCTTCACTTTTATTAAATATGATTCTCAGGCCTGTTCCAGAGTCCAGCGCTGCCAGTATGAAGGCAGAAGAGTCGTCACTGCTTCAACAAACTGAGCTCAGAGAAGAAACACAGGGAGAAGACTTCAGCACAGACACATTTTTCCTGCCTCAGGAGGAGGAAAGCTTTTCTGACTTTAACCAAGTTGAAAACCACATGGATTCATTCAGCTGTTCAGCTGCCCAGATTAAGTCAGAGGATGACGAAGACCACTACCACCAAGTCCAGCTCAGAGCCAGAGAAACCACTTCTCAAAACTACAGTTCAAACTTGTATTTGGATAATGGACCAGAAACCAGTGCATCTGTAAACACTGGATACTTCAGAGGAACAGGCCCAGGATCTCGGGGGAGGGGGTTTCAGTGTCCTTATTGTGAAAAGGTGATGAAGAATAGGTATAAACTTAACAGACACATTGTAGTTCACACCGGAGAGCGACCCTTCAGCTGTTCGACCTGTGGAAAAAGATTTTCACAAAAAAGTAATCGGGATGTACATGTGAGATTATCAAAATGTTCCTATAATAATGATAATGTATCGGTTTTATTAGCCACTAGCACTTTTTTGGACACTCAAAGACGCTTCACGTGACATTCATTCACTCCATACACTGTGGTGATAAACTAATATTGTAGCTATGTCACAGCTGCCCTGGGGCACACAGGCAGAAGTGAGGCAACCAGTGTGTGCCATTGGCGCCTCCAATTACCACCAACCATTCACTCACACAACAGACTTGTTTTGTGGAGCGGCAATGTGGGTGAAATGACACAACAACAGTTTGGCACTTTACATCCATCCCACTGTGGCTACATACAGGACTATTCCTCTATTAAATATGTAACTCCTCATTTAAACATTTTTGCAGCTGGGGAGTCTGGTCTTTCTCCCGTTTATCACAATTTGTCAGGATTTTTTACTTCAAAAATAAACATTTCTTTGAAAAGATATGAAAGATGTGTATTATGAAAAAAATCCACATGTGATTACCCCAAATGATTGCGAATGTCTTATTACAATAAGTGCTATGACTATGTTTATGCGCGGTGCAGCATATAAACATTGGACATATCGGTGTATCTGATTTTCAAACCTGCAGAATTATTTTATACCATTAAAGTACAGTAGTATACAACTGACACATCCCTATAATTATATGCCTAATTTTTGACCCAAGATTGGTGGGAATAGATACAGAATACGTAATAACTGATTTAAAATGTGTTTTTGTAACATATTCCATACCTTGGTTCTATGAATATTAGATATCCTCTGTGTAACAGCAAAAAGACTACCTTTTAACTTTGAACCAGGGACAGGAGTTGAAAATTAGCATTAGCTATACACTCTGTATGTGTCGCATCAGCTGCATTTTCATAATGTAACTATGTATGACTACATTGTCCCTGTCAAATAAATTAATAAAAAAAAAAAAAAACAAAAAAACAAAACTGTAGCAACACTAAAGAAATTAGGGGAATAAAACTAAGTAAACATTAATCATAAAGACTATGACACTGGTTCCATTAAAATTGTAGGCATAATTTCTTTGCAAAAACATCTCAGTCTTGAAAAAATGTCTGCAATAAATGTGAAAGAATTTGCCCTGTCTTGGGTGAAACTTAATTTGTATAGCACTAAAATCGACCTGGCTTTCCTAAATCTACATGGCAAAGTGCAAATTATAAGCCTGTATTTTTCTAATGGCATTCATCTGTTTTTGCGAAGGTACTATTAATTTACCTTATTGGACCAAACCAGGATCTCCTATGCACAAAAATGAGCTTAGACCCAGCTGCACGCATGCGCAGCACAGTTTGCGTGGACTGGCGGTGTATACAGTTGAGATGGCAGCAATTTTGATAGCGTTGAAATGGATTGAACATTCAAAAAGTAGTCGAGTGGTAGTGTGCTCTGATTCTGCAGCGGTTCTGTCAAGTGTACAATCATTTTGTTCTAAGACGAGGCAGGGTATGCTATATGATATTTTGGTTACATTAAGCAGAATAAGGTGTAGGGGCAGCATGGTTCACTTTCTTTGGGTGCCGGCACATGTAGGAGTCAGTGGAAATGAAAGAGCGGATAGATTGGCGAAAGGAGCTTTGAATAGCAGCAGGGTTGAGATGGGAATTAAAAGCAGTAAATCCGAAGCAAAGAGTATAGTCTGGAGGCAGGTAGTTCAGGAGTGGCAGCAGCGGTGGGATTCTGGGGTTAAGGGTAGGCATTTGTATAATCTTAAGAAGGAGGTGACAGGGGTTGGGGTGCATAGGGGTAATAGGAGGGAAGAGGTGGTCGTCACAAGGCTTAGACTGGGACATTGCGCAATGAACAAAACATTACGGGTGATAGGGGAACATGGCACAGGGCTTTGTGGAGCGTGTCAGGAGTCGGAGGAGTCGGTAGAGCATGTGCTCTTACAGTGTAAGGGCTATGATGCAGAGAGAGAAGCTCTGAAGAGTAGGATGAAGGAGCTGGGTGTTGGGGAGTTCAGTTTGAAGAGTGTGTTGGAGGGTAGTAGGGCACAGATAAGGGAACTTGTGGGTTTTTTAAAGGAGATAGGGGTTTTTGATAGAGTGTAGGTAGTAGTGTGTGTGGTGTTTTATTATTATTATTATTATTATTATTATTATTATTTTTTTTTTTTTATTTACTTTGGGTTGTTGTAGATTGTAAGTTCACTGTATGACCCATACTCCGGAACAGTAGGAGGCGGTAATGCTCCTAAAAGCTGGTTGCCAACCGCCGTAAAACACCAAGAAGAAGAGAAGACAGTTTGCGTGCCTAGCTTGTTGATGCGGAAGCCACACTGTCGCGGTGTTAGCCCTTGTTCTAAAAACACTTTGTTAAAATGTCTGTGGGACCAACACTGAGAGCTTTGGTGACTGCACGGCTCAGTGCGGCTGCGGAGGAGATATTTGCGCTGTTTGAAAGAACAATAGCGGAATATGAGAAGGAACTGCGGCTGTGCAAAGAGAAGCAGAGGAGACAGGAGCAGCTGGAGACTCTGAGGCCGAGAGTGATGCTGCTCAGAGCGGGTGAGGCTGCTTCATGATCGAGACAGAAGCGTATTTGCTCGAAACCTCCCGAATCAGAAACAAAGCTTTGAAACACTAAATTCCGCAAACATCTCTCCCTCTTTCCATCAGTCCTTGGCCCTTCTATCTTCTGTTCTACTCTGCATGATCGTGTACGTTCGTATCTGGTACCTTATCCGCTACTTACTCACAGCAAACAAACAAACCAATGTCCAGGGAAATTCCTTGGGAGCCATGGCTTCCAGCAACACTTTGCCCAATCAATATCAGTTGGAGAACGTTAGTACCAGCTTAAACTGGATAGAACTAGGGCAAAGCAGGTACTAAAAAGTCGTTAGTACCAATAAAAAGGGGTGAGTAGAGTAGGGCTAGTAAAAATGGGACTTACATTTGCTGTGTGTGGAACTGCATCTGTCTAAAATATAAAACAAGAAATATCAGTGTGCATGGGTGCTTTGTGGGTCTCGGGAAAGGTCTGACGTGGTGCACATTGAATTTTAGGAGGTGTTGAAGTAGGAACGAGGGAGCTGTCATTGTATGTTTTTTTTTGTCTTTATCTTTTTTTTTTCTATTCCCTCCTGCAGATGCCCAAACGTCCTCCCAGAGTCCAGGCCCCGGTCTAAACCAGGAAATCCAAGAGACCCCACAGATTAAAGAGGAGCCAGAAGAACAGAGCATAATATGGGAGCAGCTGCCAGAGTACGACACAATTGATTTGACTATTCTTGGGTTTCATTAACCTGGCCTGTAGGGGGAAATGAGCAGAGATGGGACAACTCAAGTTTTGCTCCCATTGAAAACCATGTAAATCGTGTCTGTTTTGGAGTAAAAAGGCTCTCATCCTGTGCGGTGTACGGTTGTTGTAACAGTCTTGATTTCAGGCATATTTGGAAAAAATAACGGAAGCAATTGCTGCGTTTCATTCGGGTGGCCTGCCCTTATCTGGGAAAGCGTTGATCCGCCTCATTCGAGTGATTTTATGTTATTTTATTTTATTTTTTTTGTGTGTTCTCCTTTTATTTGAGACATTTGGAACATGGAAGAAACTCTTGTCTTTCTCTATTCGTGTGGTTGCTACAACCGTACACCGCACAAAAAGATGGAATTTTGACATCGCTTTTTCTCTACTATAGCTCCTTGTATGTACCCGGCAGACTGCACCGCCAGGGTACGTCACGTCCGGTTCGGTCCTGTCCCACGTATGTCATTTGCGCTACTGCCTTGATGTCATATGAAACCCAAGAATAGATGTAGATTGTGGCCAACATGTGGGTGGGGCTTAGCCTGACTCTCGCCAGACCCTTGTAGATCGCTGCTCTTCTCACATGGGTCTGGGTCTGAGCCATAGCAGTTGGATTTCAGAAGGTGGGGCCTTGTTAAAAAAATCCTTGAATGTGATTGGACAAACCACTTGTCCGTTATCTTGAATGATGTCTTCCTTCAACCACTCACATCGAAGCACACGACTCCCATGGGTTGCCAAATGCCGGCAAAATCCGTGAGAATGCCCAAAAAAAACCACCCAAACCATGATTTTGTTTATTGTCTTTGTTTATTAATTACCTACAAGTCTCTTGGAAAAAGTATGCAGGAAACCACCCAACCTGGCAACCCTGCTGCATAGTGTTGTAAACAGGAACACCTAAACCAGTGCTTAAACCAAACTTTACACGAACATTTGACTTTTAAAATACACATATAACATGGAACCATCAACATCTCATATTGCATTAAAAGTGACATCCGTGTCTTAATTCGTTAGTATTTAAACTTTTTTTTTTAATTCACAGACTTTACGTCCGCCATCTTGGATTGCTTTCGCTACCGCGTGAGACCATAGACTGTATATATTAACGGACAGTCACGCCTATCTCCGCCGTTCTAACTAATGGGCCAAAAATTGTACTGGAGCTTTCCAAAATGGTCACAAGTGGTCCCGCCCACAAGAAAATTGTGAAAAACGCATCTGCGCATGCGTCAGCTGGCGAGAGCTCCATTCATTTGAACGAGAGACTTCAAAAATTCACAGCAGGTAAACTAGAGTGGACCAAAAAAATCCACCCCCCTCAGCATTGACACACATGTGGAACGGAGCTTTGGGCCAAGAGCCAACTTTTGGACCATCCTGTGAAGACGTTTTCGAGAGGTCTGCCAATGCTATATGTTAGCATTGGCTAATTCTACTTCTGGGTCCACCCCCATCGGCCCGGGGTGGTATTGCAAGCATATCAGCGCACGTCATTTTGGCCACTTTTGAGCCGAAACCCGCCCTCACTGCGTGAGACACGATTGAGAAGGCGGTGCAAACCCGGCGTTACACCGCAATCCTGATTGGTCGATTATTTTCTCATCTGCTGAAAGAGTTTGCTATGCGCTTGATCCCAGACTTTTGTGCGTGAAACGAAACGTCTCTGGTGGAGCATGGCGGAACTACAAGGGTCTGGCGAGAGCCAGGCTAGGGGGGGCTTAACTTGAAGTTGAAAACAAACTTTACATTTTATTAAAATATAACGTTTTTAGCCACAGTAAAGTGCTGGTGTTTCAGGTGCGTGTCTGCATGGTGGGATCTCATGTGCTTTAAGTTTCTTGCAAAGTTAGCATGTTGCTGTGCCTGGTTTTTTGCGTCATGCAGTAATTTCTGTTGTGTGTAATATTAGCGCGCTAGAGTACTTTACGGATAGTTTGGGCTCTAATTTTGGTCTTAATGTTTCTTTCAAATTACATAATGGCATAATGGTACCGGATATTTAGTTAAAGTTACTGGGAACTGAAACAGATCACACTAGCACAAAGTAGTCATTAAGAGCCTAAACAAAAATTATCAAAGTCATCGTCAACTACAGCTCATGTCATACCTAATTAATTATAAGCTTGAATCCAGTCGCTAGATCAGTTACCAGATCTTTTTTTTAATTTTGGTTTTCACACACTGGTCAGACCTTAAAATGTGATGATTGACTAAAACTACTTTTATTGAATATGATTCTCAGGCCTGTCCCAGAGTCCAGTGCTGCTTGTTGGAAGACCGAGGATTCGTCACTGCTTCAACAAACTGAACTCGGAGAAGAAACACAGGGAGAAGACTTCAGCACAGACACATTTTTCTTGCCTCAGACGGAGGGAAACTTTTCCGACTTTAACAATGTTGAAAACCACATGGCTTCATTCAGCTGTTCAGCTGCACAGATGGAGACAGAGGCTGACGGAGACCACTACCACCAAGTCCAGCTCAGAGCCAGAGAAACCACTGCTCAAAACGGATTCCAGTGTCCTTATTGTGATAAGGTGATGAAGAATAGTTACAGACTGAAAAGGCACATTGTAATTCACACCGGAGAGCGACCCTTCAGCTGTTCAACCTGTGGAAAAAGATTTACCCAAAAAATTCATCGAAATGTTCATTTAAAATTGCATACAGGTGGAAGACTATTCACTTGTTCAATATGCAACTCCTCATTTAAACGATTGTGTGATCTGAATAACCATAAAATGACACACAGAGGAGTCGGGTCTTTCTCCCGTTTGTCACACTTAGTTCAACAGGATGTTTAACTTCAAAAATGAAAATGTTCAAAAATGAAAATTTGTTGAAGTTAACAAACATGAGCCACACAATGTTTACTCATTTTCTAATTCCAACATTTCCCCTATTTGGTTACAAGAGGTTGATTACTAGTGGCATATAGATATTGGACATCTTGGTGTCTTTGTGTTTCTTTTGTTTATCATCAACTGGTAATGGAGCTTTCATTTAAACTATTAAAGTAGTATATCATTTATCACATTCTTTGGTGGATCAGCATAACCATGCCTGATTTTTTTATTTTATTTTTTACCTTAACTGCTCTTTCAGCTGGAACAGTGAAGCTGTATTTAGTGACAGAATACATCCCTGCTTTTAAATGTAATGTTGTAACATATGGACATACTGTATGTAGAGGTGATTCATTCTGCTCTGACTGCATGTGACCCAAGTAGCTCCTAAGAGGTGATTATAGATGCAATCCACCTGCTGGGGTTTAGTTAGAAACAACACAAACTGTCTATACATTAGTTGTACCTGCTTTAATTTAAATGGCATATTTTGTTATTAAAAGATATGCAGAATTTCACTTATGAAATTGGTAACCCAACTGAGGGCTACCTATTATCTGAGGACACATAAAAGATGGATATGTATGTGTAATTTGAAATTAAAATATTACATTTGGTCCCTGAAATTTCTGATTTTGTTATTATATCTCATATAAAATGTGTTAGAACCACTTTGTTATTAGTTTTCTGAATATACATTTTATACATAAACGTGTGTCTTTAAAAGGAGGTACAACACGCCATGATACCTCATATTTACCATTTATGCTGCAAGTGAATAGTAATTGAAAATCATTTAATGGGCTAAAAATGGTCATGTTTTTGACACATGTGCCATAGATAGACCGTGTATTGGAACAAAAGGAGAGCTCATCAAAAGAACAAATCTGACTGGTTATGTTTTGGTGCACATGTTTGACGCATGCGCAGCACAGTTTGCCTGCCTGGCTTGTTGTTAGCTTAGCCATTAGCCACACTTCTGTCGAGGTGTTAGCTCTCGATCTAAAAACAGTTTGTTATAATGTTTGCGGGACCAACACTGAGAGCTTTGGTGACTGCGCGGCTCACGGCGGCTGCGGAGGAGATATTTGCGCTGTTTGAAAGAACGATAGCGGAATATGAGGAGGAACTGCGGCTGTGCAAAGAGAAGCAGAGGAGACAGGAGCAGCTGGAGACTCTGAGGCCGAGAGTGATGCTGCTCAGAGCGGGTGAGGCTGCTTCATGTTTGAGACAGAAGCTTATTCCTCACAACATGTTTTGTTACCGCTGGAAAGTTCGAAACTTTATGAATCACAGACAATGAACCCAAACAAACTATGCAAAGGGCGCTCTCTGTTGGTTGTTTGTGGAGCTGCATATGATTAAAATGCACATTGTAAATGACATTTGCAGGTGAAGCAGTGTTTCAAAACACGAGCTAGTATCCTGGTCCTCTTATCATATAATACTCTTCAAAAGTGAGGGATGTTGATGTTCTTGATCAGGACCAGAGCTGGAGGATTATACATGTTTTTAGTGAAACTGTTTAGGGAAACCTATGCAGACTTGGATTTGAACCAAGGATCTTCTTTCTGAGAAACAAGTGCTAATCGGCCCATAAATGCCCTACTTTAATGATTATTGTTGTTGTTGCATAAATGTATATCATCCAGAGGCCAATCATCCCTGTTTCTACATTCTGTTTGAAACTTTTGATTGCAAAATTGTGTGGTTCTGGCTGTTTTGGAATGTTTTGTAATCTACATATTTTTTCTTTATTCCCTCCTGCAGATGCCCAGATGCCCTACCAGAGTCCAGGAATCAGTCTGAACAAGAAATCCACAGAGACTCAGATTAAAGAGGAGCCAGAGGAACAGCACATCAAACCGGAAGAAGAGCAGCTACCAGTGTACGCTTTTCTCAGCCCTTGCACTTTATCCGGGGGCCACATTCTAGCGGTTTAATTAAATTTGGCCAAACACAATTGCAAAAATATGTGTTAAATTCTAATGCGTTAAAGTATTTATATGTATGTAAAACATATTCATTATATTATTATATTCATTATAAATATTTAGAAGGTGAAACATGTCGCCAAGATTACCAGTGCTTCCTTTGTGCTTGTGGAAGGGTTAGGGTTAGCTTCTTACCTGTGGCTTTGTGAAGGTTCATGGTGAAGGCCCTGGTTTGTTGGGGCCAACAAGACGACATCGTCTGCAAATAGCAAAATTAAATTCTGTCCATAAAAACACAGCCTCCAGTCACACAGGGCTTTCTCCAGATCCACATCTGGCCGCGGAACCCTGGACGGTTTTAGTCTCCTCTCCAGTACCCTGAAGTAGACCTTGATCTCTCTCAAGTTTGTGATTTCACTTTAATCGGAACACACCGCTCAAAAGGTACTCACTCCTATTGTAAGGCGACGTGACAGCCGTATCAGCCAAGACAGTCTCACAACGTCCTTGTGTTGTCCTCGGGTTAAAAGGACCACAATGATTAAAAGTTGAAATATTCTTTCCGCAAACAGCGTTAGCAAAGCGCTTGTTGCCCATGTAAAAGTGTTTTGTCTTTCTGCTACCCACTACAGAAGAAGAATGTTTTTAGTGCCGCTTATGGAGGCTGCAATGTACACAGTGCATGGGTTCTTGATAGATCTTATATTTTTGGAAGTGAAATTAATGAAATAATAACATATATTATATGTTATAAAAATGTAAATTAAAAAACTCAAAAAGCAATTGTTAAGCACTAATACAATAATTGAGGAAACCCTCAAACCCCAGCATAGCTTAATAAAATCCACTTATATCGGCCTCCCATTGAAACATTCTAACTTATACTACAGTGATTATTGTTTAAAACTGTATTACTTTTGTTGAATCTGGTTCTCAGGCATGTTCCAGAGTCCAGTGCTGTGAGTGTGAAGACAGAAGAGTCATCACTGCTTCAACAAACTGAGCTCAGAGAAGAAACACAAGAAGAAAACATCACAGATTTCAGCGCAGACAATGATGTAGGTTGTTTAGCTGCACTGACTGAACATGTGGATGATAGACCAGAAACCAGTGCCTCTGTAAAGACTGGACCCAGGAAAGCTCAAGGTAAAGTACACAAATGTCCTTTTTGTGAAAAGGTCATGAATAATAGTTATAGGCTAAAAAGACACATGATAGTTCACACCGGAGAGCGACCCTTCAGCTGCTCAACCTGTGGAAGAACATTTGCCCAGAAATGTAATCGAGACGTACATGCAACTATACACACAGGCGAAAAACCGTTCACCTGTACCATCTGCAACAAATCATTTAGACGCACGTGCGATCTGAAATTCCATAAAAGGAAGCACTCCGAAGACAAGCCTTATGAATGCCCTGTTTGTCTGAAAGGGTTTTATACTCGCAATCTTCTTCAATGCCACATGGTGTCTCACAAAAACAAGAAGACTCATAAACAGACCAGTGCAAAACCTGTAGAGAAGCAATTCAGCTGTTTCAAATGTATGAAAACATTTTCCCGACATCATGAACTGGTTGCTCACATGCGAATACACACGGGTGAAAAACCATTCAGCTGTTTGATCTGCAAGAAAGCCTTTGCTCGAAAAGATTATCTTGTTGCACATCACAGAACACACACTGGGGAAAGACCCTTCAGCTGTTCCATCTGTAACAATTCCTATTCGTCTAAGCCCATTCTAGAAGTGCATAAACTGTCCCATGCCGTTTCAAAGGAAGCAAATGAACTTACACAAAGAGAGACATTGAGCTGATATGTGAGGCAGCCTGGGTCTTAAATGTAATTTTTTTAATTTATTTTTTTATTCTGTACTCCTGCACACACAAGGTGAACGCAAACCATATGTAATTTGTTCTTATCAAAATGTGAAACAAGTAATGCTGCTTTCATGGCATATTCACATAAATATTTATGAATGAACTCTCTCTGACTAATAATGATTTAGGCGGGCGATTTCTAGAGCTTTCATTGATCAAACAACACTTTGGACCATTTTATATATATATATATATATATATATATATATATATATATATCCATCCATCCATCCATCCATCCATCCATTTTCTTCCGCTTTATCCGTTGCCGGGTCGCGGGGGCAGCAGTCTAAGCAGAGACGCCCAGACTTCCCTATCCACACACACTTCCTCCAGCTCGTCCGGGGGGACCCCAAGGCGTTCCCAGGCCAGCTGAGAGACATAGTCCCTCCAGCGTGTCCTAGGTCTTCCGCGGGGCCTCCTCCCGGTGGGACGTGCCCGGAACACCTCCCCAGGGAGGCGTCCAGGAGGCATCCGGAACAGATGCCCGAGCCACCTCAACTGGTTCCTCTCGACGTGGAGAAGCAGCGGCTCTACTCCGAGCTCCTCCCGTGTGACTGAGCTCCTCACCCTATCTCTAAGGGAGCGCCCAGCCACTCTGCGGAAGAAGCTCATTTCGACCGCTTGTATCCGCGATCTCGTTCTTTCGGTCATTACCCAAAGCTCATGACCATAGGTGAGGGAGGGAACGAAGATTGACCGGTAAATCGAGAGCCTTGCCTTTCGGCTCAGCTCCCTCTTTACCACAACGGTCCGATACAGCGACCGCATCACTGCGCACGCTGCACCGATCCGCCTGTCAATCTCACGCTCCATTCTTCCCTCACTCGTGAACAAGACCCCGAGATACTTGAACTCCTCCACTTGAGGAAGGACCTCTCCACCCACCTGCAGAGGGCAAGGCACCTTTTTCCGGTCGAGCACCATGGCCTCGGATTTGGAGGTGCTGATTCTCATCCCAGCCGCTTCACACTCGGCTGCAAACCGTCCCAGTGCATGCTGCAGGTCCTGGTTCGTTGGAGCCAACAGGACAACATCGTCCGCAAACAGCAGAGATGAAATCCTGTGGTCTCCGAACCGGACCCCCTCCGACCCCTGGCTGCGCCTAGATATTCTGTCCATAAATACAGTGAACAGAACCGGTGACAAAGGGCAGCCCTGTCGGAGGCCAACATTCACCGGGAACAGGTCTGACTTACTGCCGGCAATGCGAACACAGCTCTGGCTCCGGTCATACAGGGATGGGATGGCCCTCAGCAGAGGACTTCCGACCCCGTACTCCCGGAGAACCCCCCAAAGGACACCCCGGGGAACACAGTCAAACGCCTTCTCCAAATCCACAAAGCACATGTGGACAGGTTGGGCGAACTCCCATGAACCCTCGAGTATCCGATGGAGAGTATAGAGCTGGTCCAGTGTTCCGCGACCGGGACGAAAACCACACTGCCCCTCCTGGATCCGAGATTCGACCATCGGCCGTAGCCTCCTCTCCAGTACCTTGGAGTAGACCTTACCGGGGAGGCTGAGGAGTGTGATCCCACGATAATTGGAACACACCCTCCGGTCCCCCTTCTTGTAGTGAGGGACCACCACCCCGGTCTGCCACTCCATTGGCACTGCCCCCGATCGCCACGCGATGTTGCAGAGACGTGTCAGCCAAGACAGTCCTACAACATCCAGAGACTTTAGATAATCAGGGCGGATCTCATCCACACCCGGAGCCTTGCCACCATGGAGGCTACCAACCACCTTGGTGACCTCAGCCAGGGAGATGGATGTATCCGCCCCAACATCCTCAGCCTCTGCCTCTGAAACAGAGGACGTGACGGGGGGATTGAGGAGAACCTCAAAGTATTCCTTCCACCGCCCGACAATATCCCCAGTCGAGGTCAGCAGCTCTCCACCCGCACCGTACATGGTGTTGGCAAAGAACTGCTTCCCCCTTCTGAGGCGCCGGATGGTTTGCCAGAATCTCTTCGAGGCCGACCGATAGTCATGCTCCATGGACTCTCCGAACTCCTCCCAGTACCGGGTTTTTGCCTCTGCAACAGCCCGGGCCGCGGCACGCTTGGCCTGCCGGTACTGGACAGCTGCCTCAGGAGTCCCCCGAACCATCATGGCTCGATAGGACTCCTTCTTCAGCCTGACGGCATCCCTTACTGCCGGTGTCCAACACCGGGTTCGGGGGTTGCCGCCGGGACCAGCACCAGAGACCTTGCGACCACAGCTACGAGCCGCCGCATCGGCGATTGAGGCAGAGAACATGGTCCACTCGGACTCCATGTCCCCCCCCTCCGCCGGGACCTGGGAGAAACTCTTCCGGAGGTGTGAGTTGAAAGTCCGTCTGACAGGGGGCTCAGCGAGACGTTCCCAGCAGACCCTCACTATACGCTTGGGTCTGCCAGGTCTGACCGGCTTCTTCCCCTGCCAGCGGATCCAACTCACGACCAGGTGATGATCGGTTGACAGCTCCGCCCCTCTCTTTACCCGAGTGTCCGAGACACGCGCTCGAAGGTCAGATGATACGACAACAAAGTCGATCATCGACCTCCGGCCTAGGGTGTCCTGGTGCCACGTGCACTGATGGACACCCTTGTGCTCGAACATGGTGTGCGTGATGGACAAACTGTGACTGGCACAGAAGTCCAACAACTGAACACCGTTCGGGTTCAGATCAGGGGGCCGCTCTTCCCGATCACCCCTCTCCAAGTGTCACTGGCGTTTCCCACATGGGCGTTGAAGTCCCCCAGGAGAATAACGGAGTCCCCGGGCGGTGCACCGTCCAGTACCCCTCCCAAGGACTCCAAGAAGGCCGGGTACTCTGCACTGCTGTTAGGCCCGTAGGCCGTCACAACAATGAGAGACTTGTCCCCCACCCGGAGGCGGAGGGACGCGACCCTCTCATTCACCGGGGAGAACTCCAACACGTGGCGGCTGAGATGGGGGGCAATGAGAATGGCCACCCCAGCTTGCCGCCTCTCCCCGCGGGAAATACCAGAAAAGTGGAGCGTCCAACCCCTCTCAAGGAGTTGGGTTCCAGAGCCCAAGCTGTGTGTGGAGGTGAGGCCGACTATCTCTAGTCGGTATCGCTCAACCTCCCCCACAAGCTCGGGCTCCTTCCCCCCCAGTGAGGTGACGTTCCACGTCCCAAGAGCCAGCTGTTGAGTGTGTGGACTGGGTCGCCGAGGTCTCCGCCTTCGACCGCTGCCCAGTCCTCTCTGCACCGCTTCGCCACCACGGACCCCTCTGCGGGTGGTGGGCCCACAGGAGGGACTGCCCACGTCGTCCATTCGGGCTGAGCCCGGCCGGGCCCCGTGGGCTAAGGCCCGGCCACCAGGCGCTCGCATACGAGCCCCGACCCCAGGCCTGGCTCCAGGGTGGGGCCCCGGCTGCGCCATGCCGGGCGACGTCACTGATCTCATATAAGTGCTGTCCATGGTGTCTTCTGGACTGCTCTTTGTCTGACTCGTCACCTGAGACCTGTCTGCCATGGGAGGCCCTACCAGGGGCATGAAGCCCCAGACAGCATAGCTCCCAGGATCATCCGAGTACTCAAACTCCCCCACCACGTTATGGTCGCAGTCCAGGGGGGAGAGATATATATATATATGGTCTTTTTTCTTACATGCATTTTTTTGACTTGAATTATGGTTCAATGTGCTCCTTGTACGTCATTCACAATCATACATGTCTCCACATAACAAAGCAACCAAACAAAAAGTTTACTACTACTTAAAAAAGTAGTAATCAAACTAAAAAGGCAAGACAAAATGCATAAATAACATACAGTTCAACATTCTGTAAGTACTATAAACGGTATAAACTGTAATAGACTGTATTATGTCTCTTTTTGTTCTGTATCACTGAAAAGTGCAGAGCTAGAGTTGTTTGTATTGTTCCTGGAGGAGGTTTTGATATTTTGCGTTGGAATGTTATGACGTTACTGCTGAAGTTTGGTAATTAAATGGCATTGGATTGGTCCCTGATGTTGAGTGGACTTTTATTTGGACTTTACATCACAATGTTTGAAACATTAGCTTCAGACTGTGAGGAAAATATTGTACTGCAGCGTAAGACAGTGCTCTAACTGCAGTCAAAATGAACAACTCTTTATTTTGATTATTGTAGTGTTTATCTTTAGGTATTGATATGTCTCTGAATATCTCTCTGATTTATAGAAGTACATTTAAGTTAGATTCATATTTGACTAGAAATTCAATAAGAAATGCTGTATGACAAATTTAAGATGATTTTGTGATACATTTGACCTACTGTGATCATAAATGTAAGACAGTGCTCTAACTGCAGTCAAAATGAACAACTCTTTATTTTGATTATTGTAGTGTTTATCTTTAGGTATTGATATGTCTCTGAATATCTCTCTGATTTATAGAAGTACATTTAAGTTAGATTCATATTTGACTAGAAATTCAATAAGAAATGCTGTATGACAAATTTAAGATGATTTTGTGATACATTTGACCTACTGTGATCATAAATGTAAGACAGTGCTCTAACTGCAGTCAAAATGAACAACTCTTTATTTTGATTATTGTACTGTTTATCTTTAGGTATTGATATGTCTCTGAATATCTCTCTAATTTATAGAAGTACATTTAAGTTAGATTCATATTTGACTAGAAATTCAATAAGAAATGCTGTATGACAAATTTAAGATGATTTTGTGATACATTTGACCTACTGTGATCATAAATGTTTATTATTGCTTTTTTTAATTTATGTCGCACTGGCTTCATGTGCATAGAAAATGACAGAAATGTGATCTTTAATGTTAACAAATGACTCAGCCTCTAGCCATTTCCTCCGCTGGGGAAGGTATACCAATGTCCTTATTGTGGAAAGGTTGTGAATATAAACTAAAGACACACGATGTCACACTGGAGAGCTTTTCAACCTGTGGAAAAACATTTTTCCGGAAATACAGTCGAGATGAACATGTAACTAAACACACAAGTGTGAAACAATGTGAAAACAAGACTATATAAAAGCACGCTCAGGCCTGCAGGCCATTTGTGGCCCTCTGCCTTACTAGCACAAAGTTTGCTTTGAGATCAGTGTCATCCAGCCAACTTCAGCTCTGTCAATATAGGCATAGTAAACCTGTTAGTGAAGCTCAAAACCTCTCAAATTCAGTTCACTTTATTTGTATATAATTTCTGTTATGGATTGTGTCACACAATTCTGTTAATGGTGTTAATTATAAAGCTGGGAACAGCCCAAATCCAGTCAAAACATTTTTCAGGTCAGGTTATAAATATAGATCCATGGGTCAGCCCCGGTCTGATTAACTAAAGTGTCCTGTCCTGACCAATCGGAGCTTGGAGTGAATTACGTTGTCGTTGTCGTTTCTTCCCCTCTGCTGTTGGACTCTTGAACACTTCTTAACCTGTCCCCCCGCCCTTTATAAAGTCACTTTACTGCCCATCATACGTCACTTTACTTCACTGTACTGCTGTCACCTTACATTGTGTACTATTTTAAATGTAAATGTATTCCTTAGAAGTGTTTTTTACTCTTTATTTTTTATTATCTCTTGCACTGAGCCAAAGCAATTTCCAAGTCTGTGACTTCCTGTTACTTACGTGGCAATAAAAATGATTCTGATTCTGATATATTTTATATCATTTTTATATATACTGTTATTAATGTCGTCTTTGTGCTGTTGCCCGGAGCTTGTGTGTGAATTTTGAAAAGATCCAAAATGAATAATTGAACACTCAAATCATCCAGTAGATGGTGCAAGTGAATGTTTCAGAACAGCATGCACGCCTGCCTAGTCTGTTGTTAGCTTAGCTTGTTGTTAGCTTAGCCGTTAGCCACACAGCTACCGTGGTGTTAGCAGTTTGTTAAAATGTCTGCGGGACCAACACTGAGAGCTTTGGTGACTGCACGGCTCAGTGCGGCTGCGGAGGAGATATTTGCGCTGTTTGAAAGAACGATAGCGGAATATGAGGAGGAACTGCGGCTGTGCAAAGAGAAGCAGAGGAGACAGGAGCAGCTGGAGACTCTGAGGCCGAGAGTGATGCTGCTCAGAGCGGGTGAGTTACCTTTTTTATTTAACTTTGTTTGTTGCTTGATGAACTGAGACTTTTTAATACCGACTGTGAGGAAATGAGGTGTATAAAAATGGCAGTTGATGATGATCCTGATCAAGTCACTTACCGAAAAAATCTCACTATCATTGACGCACTTATAAGTCAATTAATTTAGTAAAGTTGTCTGCCAACGACGTATTTTAACGTCAATTATGTTTTTCACTGTTTATGTTAAGATAAGTCCAAAATGTTACATCTGATTGATCCATGTGTTACATTAATCGTGTTTTGCTGTAGATAGTGTGTTATTTAGCCAACAGGGGGCAACACCGCTCTCTGGGTGTTTGGTCACAGGAAACACAACTTGTCGGTATCTTGTTGGTGTGACCCATTGTCGTCTGAACAGTCTGTGGTCTGAGTTGTTGACTTTAGGACAGATCGAAACATGGCCAAACGAAGTACGGAGAGTTCAGAGTCAGAAGAATTCAATGAACCAGACTTGGAGTTTTCATCAGAATGGTTGCCATTCGAATTTGTAAGCAGCAGAGAGTCGCCCCCTGACGCACATGGTTACACGCCAAGCAGAAGCAGATCAGGTAATGCACACACACATAACATGCACATAATATTATAGCAAAAACAATTTTGTTTTAAATATAATTTAGTAAAACTATTTAAATGAAATATGGCTCACTCCACACTAAACTGTACCATTGGTCGATCTAACTTCAAGCGACAATAAACTAAATGTATGAACTAAAAATGTTTGTACCTAAACCTTTTTTAATTCTATACATTATATGTACTATACTATATATATTAGGCTACAATCTCAGAAGAGCAGCTAAAACTATTTCAAGAAAAATTTATGCCTTTCAAAAAAATGTATTGATCTTTGGGGACATAATTGTTACATTTAGGACAAGAGTGGGTCTGTGAACATTCAGTGGTAATGGCGGAGGACATTTCAGGAGTTTTTCGAGTCATTGACCAAACTGTATCAATGTGTTTACATTTTTGTGTGTGTGTAATATGTTCTAATACATTAGGTTTGATAAGTTATTGTATTATTCTACAGCCTCTACATCGAGCAGTGATTCTGGCAGTGTGACTCTTACACATAAACGTGTGAAGAAGAGGAAAAAGGAAGCAGGTAATATAAAAATCTTCCTCTAAATCACAACAAAGCAAGCAATCAAAAAACGAATGTGTTTATTCATTGTATATATTTCATTAATTTATTTCAGCTGCAAAGAGTAACGATGGCGACTGGCGTAAAGCTGACTGGAGTCCAAATGTGTTCCCCTTCACGGCAACGCCTGGACCCCAGAATGCCGCTGCAGAACTGGATTCTGACCTTCCAGCTGACTTCCTGGAGTTGTTCATCACAGACGAGCTGCTCCAACTCATTGCTCGGCAGACAAACCTTCATGCCCAGCAGTATTTCCAAGCACACCCGAATATTCTGCCACATAGCAGAGGGCATACTTGGAAACCAGTGACCATCCCAGAGCTAAAAACCTTCTTTGGACTGACCTTTGTGACCGGTTATGTAAAAAAACCAAGCTTAGGAATGTACTGGAGTGTTGACGAGATTGATGCAACGCCTTTTTTCAGCCAGACCATGTCTAGGAACAGGTTTCAAATAATAGGTAAGTTCCTGCATTACAATGACAACTCATCAATTGATGACATGGACAAAATGTACGAGGTTCGCCCCGTCTTGGACTACCTTGTTCAAAAGTTCAAGGATCTGTTCCAACCAGGGCAGAACATCTGCATTGATGAGTGCATGATGCAGTGGCGGGGAAAGCTGTCCTTCACAGTCTACAACCCGCACACGCCAGTCAAATATGGAATTAAATCCTATGTACTGTGTGACTCGGCCACAGGGTACTGCTTCAACTTGCAGCCTCATGTTGGGGATTCACGTGCCCTGCCTGACATTGTGTTTTCGCTTCTTGACCGTCTCACAAGCTCTGGCCATACATTGTTCATGGATCATTTTTACAACTCCGTTGCACTGTGTGAACAGTTACTGGAAGCAAAAACTAATGTATGTGGATCTCTGAGGGACAACAGGGGAGAGCCTCGGATGATCAGGGAGGTGAAAAAGTCTGCGCTGGGTGCGGGGGGGAGAGTAGTGTGTAACAACAAGAAGGTCATGGTCGTGGCGTGGCAGGACAAAAAGCTGGTAAAGATGGTGACGACCTGTCACCAAGATGACATGAAGAGTGTTGACGTGTGGAAGAGCGGACACAGAGAAAAGGTGACTCTGATGAAGCCAGCGTGTGTTGTCGCGTACAAAGCATCTATGAATGGAGTAGATCATTTTGTCAAGAACGTAGCATATTACCCCTCCTTCCATAAGTCACTGAACTGGTCCAAAAAGTATGTTGCGTATTTGTTTCAAATCACAATGTTCAACGCTTACATCCTCTACAGAGCCAGGAACAAGGAGTGTAAAACTCTATTGGAATTCATGCGGCGGGTTGCAAAGTCCTGGACAGCTAAGCAATGTGTAGTGGAGGAGGAGGAGGATCAGGGCAACAAGAAGGAACAGGGCAACATCGTCCAGGAGGAGGGCCACAGTGACAATGTCAATCACCTAAAGGAGGAGGAGGTTGAAGTCGCATGTGTGAAGGAAGAACCACCTTCGAAAGAACAAGCTCCTCTGGAAGATGAATCATGTGTGATGGAAAAAGCTCCTTGTACCCGAAGGGCCCCATACAAAACTGACCCAGAGAGCAGGCTCGATGGAAACATGGCTAGGCACAAGCTGGAATACCTGTTGTCCTCAGTAAGCAGTAAGGCTAGACCCTCGAGGAAGTGCAGGGTCTGCACACGCAAGGGCCTGCGCAGAGAAACCAGGATGGGCTGCAAGTCCTGTTGTGTTCCCTTACACGCTGGAGAGTGCTTCAATGTATACCACTCTAAAAAAGATTACACTGTGTAGATGTACACACACAGAAAAACGTGCACATGCACACTACAGATCTGTTTCCTTACCCCTTTATGTTAATAGTTTTCACTTTGGTTTGTCATTTTTTTCTGACTTTTGTTGTTGTTATAGTTTGTCATGGGCTCAATTTTGTAAAACATGAGATTGAGGGCTTATTGAAACTAAGAAGCTTTGTGTATGGATCCAAATAAATACATTTTATATCCGAAGCACTTCCTCATGTGTTTTTTTTATTTATTTATTTTCATAAACTCATTATTTTTCATATATTGGCAATTACAGAAGAACAAAACCAGCCAAAAACCAACTTTATTTTTTCTAATGAAAGTAGGCAGTGCATTCTTTCAAATACAGATTTCAGATTTTGCATAGTCATAGCATACAATATTCTGTTGGTCTTGAGAAATTGGTGACAAAGATCAAAGCTGTTCTGAAATTTGCTGAGAGGCAATGAGATAATGATGGGGAAAATGTCACATTTGAAAGTTCAGAATTTCTATAATTTTTCAAACACTTTTCAGTTCATGTTTCCAACTTGCTCACTTGGTCTTTTACTTTTTCTATTCCCTCCTTCAGATGCCCAGATTCCCCCACAGACTCCAGGCTCCGGTCTGAACAAGAAAATCCCAGAGACTCCACAGGTTAAAGAGGAGCAGAGCATCAAACGGGAGGAGCAGCTGCCAGAGTATGTAAAGGTTCAAATGAAGATTGAATAAATTTGGCTTTTTCAATCACATAAACTTTAGTTCAGCCCTGCCTATACAATCCTGTCCATAAATATTGGGACGTTTGAACATTCTAATGAATAAACTTGAAAAGCAACTGATAATGTATTTATCAAGCATCAGCTTCATAAAATCCACTTTGGTTGGACCCTAACTTAAACAGATTCTAGCATTCCCGGACTAGAGAAGGTAATCCTGTTGTTTTACTGAATCTTATTGAATTGTTTAGAAATCATGTCGAACGTACCCTGTACGTAGATGCATGTGGAATGGCCAGGCTCTGAAAGGTGCCAGCCCTACGACAGTTAAAGCACGTCTTGTTTGTTTAAAGTCATTAGTGGTGAGTCGATTCGAGACTATGAAACATTGTTTTGTTTTTTTATGTTTTGAAATATTTACAAAATTGACCCCCCCCCCCCCCCCCCCATTTACTTTTTAGGAGAATAATATGTCAGGTAATATCTATAATGATAATTATTATTAATTGGGTATGTATAGCTAGATGGGGGCAGCAGGTACTGTCACAGTGGTTCAGTTTATTTTATAAAGCACCAATACAAACAAGGTTGTGTCAGGATTTAAGCAGACAGAGACGGATCGTGGTGCGCCAAACTCTGGAAGTTTATTTAAGTTGCTCTCAAGTTCCACTGGTTTACTCTGTTTCTTTCTCTCAGACAGAATAAAGGCAGTACACAGTTTATATAGTCATTGTCACGTCACACATCGAAAGACATACGTGTCACAAAGAGACAGTCACATCATAGTCATAACATGGAGTCCTTGTAGAGTCCTTGTACAGTCCTGCACGTAGGCCATATTGCTATCTAATACTAATACCCTCCCCTTTGATCACATAATCACATGTGATCACTCAAATCGATCAATCAATAAAGTGGAAAAAAAAAAAAAAAAAAACTTTAAAAAATTATTAAAAACAAAGAAAATGTATGCATTAAACTCATAATCATCAAATCAATATCAGTGGATTTTATCCTCTATCCTGGGAAAAAATAAACAAACAAAAATAAAGTAAATAAACAAACAAAAAACAAATCAAAAATAAAAACAAACAAACACTATTGGACACACAAGAACTCAGCAGATTCAGTCAAAACACAGACAAAAAACGAGCTGAGTCTCAAATTAGAAGCTAATTTCACTTTTATTACTCTATACTTTTTTTCTAATGCTGATTGTTTACACTTCACTCCACTGTATTGTTTTCACTTTTCAATCTTAGACTGTGTACTTTACTTTTACTATTCACTATAGTTTAAAACTATTCTAATCTATTTACAAATATGTTTGCATATTTGCTTCTATTGAGCCATATTCTTAAACATACATTTTAATCTAACAAATCTCTCTGTGGTATTATACTCTCATTATCAGTGGCTTATTATCAGTGGGATTTTGCTCCATGTCTATTCTCATTCTCAGGAATAAAACTGTGAACACAGTAAGGCAAACGGTCAACATTTACACTTCTATAGTGGTCAGTGATTTATTACTTTTTATTATCTAAAGATATTATTGTCAGGCAGTTTGGGATGAATGAACATCATTAATCAAATTAGTGTTATCCTTACAAGAGCTAATCTGTTTTAGCAGGTTTGGGGTTGGGGTCAGTTATTCTACAACGGTGTTTGTGCTGGAAACTTCTCAATATCTAAATATCTACTATTGTGTTTTTGGGCTACACCCCAATACATCAAAATGCTTTTAAATGCTTTTGAATCTCTGTTGGTTGTAATCTATCTCATTGATCTAGGCATTAATCTAGACTACACTCATATGGACTTTTGCATAGTCAACATTCACAGATGTTTGAACACAAGTGAATTTGGCAAGTATCTAATAAAACTGTACATAAACTGTAAGTAACTTTATCTACTTTTGAAGTAAATGCTTGTGAAATGGTCCCTTTACCATTTGATATTAGCACTGGCTGGAAATATTCTCTATTTTTGAAAGCATCTATGGTTGATGCATTTATCTACTCCTATTTTTACTCTATTTTTTAACTCCAAAGCTCGGTTGCAGCTAGAGCCAAGGCATATTCCTAGTTTGTGACTTCTGTCACTTTTAATATCTCTAAAATACTCTGATTCTAATATTATAGCTGATCTATCAAAAGGATAATATTGTATTTTTTTTTTTTTATTATGGGTAATATTTTAACTCTTACGTGGAAATATGTTTATGAACAACAAAGGAAGTCAAATTCTACTTTTTTACTACTATTTAACATCTACTAAAACGCTACAATACTCATACTTTATCATTTTAAAACATTTTAACAGTTGCTCAGTCTCCCAGACAAAAAAGTCAAAGTTTTTGTCTGTCAGATGTCTGAATACTTAACATGTATATTGCATTTGGTCACAGGTTCTGGTTGTAGCAAGAGCATCGGCAATAGACGTTTTCATTGGCTGGTTCTTGTTCTGCAAATGGCTGTGTCCAATAGATCATCAGATGTCCAGAAGCTAGGGACAAACAAAAACAAAAGAAGAATCATGAGTATCTCTCTCATTTAGCACTCATCAATGTATGATTTCAAAAATATAAACATCACTCTCCAGTTTTCTCTCAGGTCCTCAGGTCCTCAGGGTCCCCTGAGGGTGAGTCTCAGTCGTCATCAGCTCAGGTCATAGAGAGAGATGTCATCTTGGACATCAGTAGGGTCCAAGCCATGGTTCTGGTCTCTCCAGATGCACATCAGGATCTCCAGATACAGTCTTTTCACTTGAAGCGCACATCAGGTCATTTGCGATGCACTTCTGGTCAATGGTGCAGTGTCTCAGTTCCTGTACACAGCTTGTTATGCAATAGTTACTTTCTATGGTTAAATCACTTTGATTCTACTTTAACACAATTTCTATTCATGCTGTTGCTAATGTCCCTTAGACAAAAGCAAGCGCAGTTTACTTCTCTAATTTGTGTTTTTATCAGATCTAATTCTCATCAATGTAATTACTTCACACAGTACAAAATCAACAAATCAAAAGTGTCAGGACAGAGGTCAATTATGTCCATGACAATATAGAATTCAAATGAACATTTCTGGTCTCAAAAAATACTGATTCAACTAAAGATTCAAGTGATAGACAATTAAAAATATGTGTTTACATTGGAGTAAACTTTTAAAATGCTTTTTTCTCATGTTCTGCTTTTTCATGTATCTATATGTAAATGTGAGTGTGTGTGTGTGTGTATGTGTGTGTGTGTGTGTATGAATTTTGGGGTTGTCTCTCCAGACTCCTCGAACCACCTGTAGGTCTCAAAGGTCACACTGTGGTGATGTAAACCACGTAGACACACTTTCAACTCCCTCTAGGTCTCTACCTGACGCTCCACCCATCACGTCTCCAGATACCTCTCTTTCATGGCCCCGGTCTCTCTCACACCCACTCAGTTCTGCAGTGGCGTGGGGAGGGGCAAGGAGGTGGCATTTCCCTTTGCTCTTTGATCTGTGACCTGTGGCTGGGTGGGCTTTGCGCTGTCCAGTGTCCAGCAGTCCAGTGTACAGTGTGTGCTCTTGGTTCTGGAAAACAACCTTATAGTCAAATTAAAAACAACAGAGATTGTGAATGAGATTGTTTTTCTCTCTGAAGTCTAAACAATTTTGAAGCGCTCTTGGCTTTCCCAAGCGCTATGTAAATAAAGATTACTTATTATCTTACTAATGATGACATTTGAAGACCAGAAACTAAAGAAGTTATCAAAACAACAATTATACTCAAAACAAACAACCTTTTAAACTTTAAAACATGTATTATATACTTTTGTACTGTGTGATTAATTATCTATGCATTTATCTCAGCATATATTTTACTAATTTAAAATAATTGCAGCATTTTTCAAATGAAGTCAGTATGAATTGGAGCACATTTTAGACCAGTCTCCTCTGCTGTGGCATCAGCAGGAGCAACAAGGTCAGGCGTGTAGTCAAAACAAAAACAAAAGTCACCACTTGCATGTGAATTGGGTAGTTTAACTTAATAATATAATACTTTTGCAGCCTAATTCCCTCTTTCTTTTTTAGACTAAGTCTACAATCATTAATCACTTTTAACAGATTCTAATTTAAATGTTTGAAAAACGGCTTTTGTAACTAAAATAAAAAATACATGAAAAAATTCTCACAAACAGCTATGAAATATATCAGAGATACAATAATGGACTCACAAAATAAGCAGCAGATTTAAAAAGAAAAGCAAAGCTTTTTGTACTAATCTTTGGGTTTCAAAAACATATAATATTAAAAACTTATTCACTAAATGGTGTTTAAAAACGTTTAACTGTGTCATAACACAATGTTCAAATGGCATATTTCGCAAATTTAACGGAATAACAACTATGAAAAGCCAAAAATCCTAAAGCAGTAGCTTTGCTTCAGATTCACAGCCAGAGCAGCGAAGGAGGGGGCCGTTTCCCTGACAACGGCAGCAGATAGAGCGACGCACACACACAGGCAGAAAGATACAGAAGAATAACTTTCAAGATTACTTTGTTAAGCGAATATAACTTATGTTGTTCTTTATACTTTTGTCATCCAAATCTAGAAGTGATCACTTTCCACACTAGTAACAAAAGGCACTCTTTAGTGTTTAACGTTTCCCTTTTTATAATTACTTTTAATTCACCATGGTTTCTCTCAAAGGGACTTTAACCCTGAAGCTTCTTCTCAAAGGGACTTTAACCCCGAGGCTTTTCTCAAAGGGACTTTAACCCCGAGACTTTCTCAAAGGGACTTTAACCCCGAGACTTTCTCAAAGGGACTTTAACCCCGAGACTTTCTCAAAGGGACTTTAACCCCGAGGCTCAAAGGGACTTTAACCCCCGAGACTTTCTCAAAGGGACTTTAACCCCGAGGCTCAAAGGGACTTTAACCCCGAGACTTTCTCAAAGGGACTTTAACCCCGAGGCTCAAAGGGACTTTAACCCCGAGACTTCTTCAAAATACAATTTAGAGAGTTTGACAGACCCCAAAAAACAGACCAAAATTTAGCTAATATCCAATTATGCAGACTTTACATATTAAAAAAGGTGTCTGCTCACCTTATTCTTGTCAAACCGGTTCCAAGGACTGTCCGAGAGGTCTGCCAACTCTTTTCCGCGTCGGAAAATTCAATTTAAACACAAAACAGAGAAAGTGAGGGAGCAAGAGCAAGCCCATCCAAAAGCGAGCCCTTTCAGCGTCCGCTGGGATTTCTCCCCTTCCAGATAACGTGCTGTTGCTCCCACACGCCGAAAAAAAGAAACAGAGGAAATTCTCTCAAAACAATCCAGAGAATGGCACAAACCGAGCCGCGCATTCTCCACCAAATCTGTAAGGATTTAGCAGACAGAGACGGATCGTGGTGTGCCAAACTCTGGAAGTTTATTTAAGTTTCTCTCAAGTTCCACTGTTTTACTCTGTTTCTTTCTCTCAGACAGAATAAAGGCAGTACACAGTTTATATAGTCATTGTCACGTCACACATCGAAAGACATACGTGTCACAAAGAGACAGTCAAATCATAGTCATAACATGGAGTCCTTGTAGAGTCCTTGTACAGTCCTGCACGTAGGCCATATTGCTAATACTAATAATTTTTTAAAACATGTTTCAAAGTTAATATTTTATGAGTGTAAATCATTGCTGCTCCGTCAGAGCCTGTCTCCAGGCCATTACGCAGCGGTCGGCACTAGATCATACACGGAATCGGGACGGAAGCGGAAGTAAAAATAACAAAAAATGTGGTGCGTAAGGAGCGGAGTCGGAGGTCGGTGTGTCAAACAGCGGTGACAAACGTACACGTTTTAATGCCATAAAACAGGCCAGTGTTAACAAAACTCTCACACAACCAAAAACATTTCTCCTAGTCGGAAAACTGTGCAACGGTTTTTTCTGTCCCCCGGAACCCCACGCAGAGTAACCCCAGTTCCATGGGTGAATTATGTAAACCGACCACACAAGCCCCCCCAAGAATTCAACCATAGTCAAAATCCCCACTCCGGAATGGAATGATGGCCGACCACTCCGAGTACATGTGGCAGGGGCTGAGGGGTGAGGGAAGCGGGGACGCAGCCGGCACCGTCCCGGTCGAAGGAACTCCCGACTGACCAGGGGAACAAAGTACTGGGGGGCGTCCGCGGCGTGGGGCCTGGGCAACACCAACGGTCTGGAAATGTCCACATGAGCAGGCTTGATCCTATCAACGGTAAATAGTTTCAGGTCTACCCCCAATGTCCACGACCAGGCTCTTGTCCCCATGCTGCAAAACCTTAAACGGGCCGTCGTAAGGGGGACGCAGCGGTCCACGGTGGGCGTCGTGGCGGACGAAAACAAACGACGCAGAGCGGAGGCCAGCGGGCATCCGGGACTCAGGGGAGCAGTGCTGCGACGTAGGAACAGGCGCAAACCCCGTGGCCACCTCCCGCAGGGAGGACCGCGCTGTTTCGGTAGCAGGGACCAAGGTCCTCGTAGCATCCGGTATATAATCCCCAGGCACCCGCAAAGCTGGCCGTAAACAAGGCTCGGCAGACGAGAGACTGCAGATCCTCCTTGGGGCGGTTCCTAAGGCCAAGCATGACCCCAGGCGCAGTTTGTCCACCCAGTTGCCGTCCGTCAGGCTGGCCCGAAGGGAGCCTTCATAGGCGGTGGAAACGTTCACACAGTCCGTTAGCCTGGGGGTGGTATGCGGTGGGTGCGTGCAACTTGACACCCAAACCCCCCGCCACAGCGTTCCAGATCTCCGAGGTAAACCTGCGCACCCCGGTCAGAGGATAGATTCAGAGGGCGCGTACCGAAACGCGTAAACCCCCACGTGCCAATGAACGCCCGAGCCACATCGGCAGACGTGATAGAGGCGAGGGGAACAGCCTCCAGGCCAGGCGCGTCGTCCTGTCTACCATCGTGAGGAGGTAAGTGAAACCACGTGAAGGGGGAAGCCGGCCCCACCAGGTCGATGTTAACGTGGTCAAACCTCCTCTCCGGAACAACAAAAACCTTAGCACGCTGACAGGCCACACAAGAATCAACCCAGGCCCGCCACATTCTTCTTGAGTCCTCTCCAGACGAACTTTTGCGATACAAGCCTAACAGATGCCTTTCTGCCAGGATGGACAGGCCGTGTATAGTCTCAAAAACAGACCGCTGCAAGCTGGCAGGGACCCAGAGCCTGGGCTGGCCGGTAGAGGGGTCACACCACAACCTGACCCCAGAAGCGCCGACCGCGACCTTTCCCAGCTGCAGTCCAGTGTCCGGAGTCCTTGAGGGGACTGAAGGGTGCGGTCTGCGGCTGGTCTGCACCCATACGCTCGTAGTCTAGTCCGAGCTGGACCGCACCAACGACCGCCCTGGAAAGACAATCCGCAACCACATTGGATTTGCCGGCTAGTGGAAACGGCGTCCACCTTCGAAGGGAGGGGGGCAGCCCCCTCACTGGTGATGAGATGCCCAAGGAACTTTATGGTACGGCACCCCAAAAACACACTTAGCCGGGTTAATGATCAGCCGTGCTGGTCGAGCCGTGTAAAAAGAACTCGGAGATGTGTCAGGTGCTCCTCCTCCGAGGAGCTGGCGACAGAGGGGACATCGTCCAAGTAGACGAAGATGAAAGGCATGTCCCTGAGTGCCGAGTCCATTAGCCGCTGGAAACGACTGGGCTGCGTTCTTCAGGCCAAAAGGCATCCTGAGGAACTCGAACAGCCCGAAAGGAGTCACCACTGCTGTCTTCGGGATGTCCGCTAGGGTGCACCGGACTTGGTGGTAACCCCGCACCAGATCCACTTTTAGAGAACACGGACTTCCCCGCCAAATGTACGGAAAAGTCTTGAATGTGGGGCACCGGGTAACGATCGGGCGTGGTCGCATCATTAAGACGGCGGTAGTCACCACACGGACGCCACCCACCGTCTGGCTTCGGAACCATGTGGAGTGGTGAAGTCCACGGGCTGTCAGAACGGCGAATGATGCCAAGTCGTTCCATGTTGGCGAATTCGGCCTTGGCAGTCGTCAGCCTCTCCGGATTGAGCCGCCGGGCCCTGGCGTGGATAGAGGGCCTCTGGTCTCGATGTGGTGTTCGACTCCGTGTTTAGCCGTAGCAGCCGAGAAAGTGGGCCGCGTCAGGTCAGGGTACTCCATGAGGAGCCGCAGGTACTTGTCACCTTCAGCAAGCGAGCTGGAGAGACCATTGTATGTCCCCTCATCGCAGACACACGCGAATGAGGAGGAAGTCAAAGCGTCCACCAGGCGGGCCATTTTTGACATCCACGAGTAACCCTGGGCGCACAGAAAATCTGCACCGAGGAGGGGGAAACGAGACATCGGCCGTGACAAAGTCCATGTAAACCGCTGGCCCCCGAAACATACGTCCACAGCCTTTGTGCCATATGTCCGGATAGGGGTGTCATTGGCGGACGTTAAGGGCGGGCCATGCAACCCCCAGCAGCATCGTCCACTGTAGCCGGCAGAACGCTCCTCTGGGCGCCAGTGTCACAGAGGAACCTGCGCCCGGGACAGGGTGTCCAAACAAACAGCAGCCGGCCCCTTCGGCCTGCGCTCACGGCCACTACTGAGCGCAGGCCTTGGCGTTTCCCGTCGCGTTGAAACTGCATGGGGAGCGGCAACCTCTTAGCTTTGCCCCGAAACGCGCATGGAAGTAGCACAAACCAGGGCTGGCCGGGCCGTCTAGTCACAATGCGCCCCCTAACAGGCAGAGCGGCCGCACCAGGGGGGGGGTGTAGCTGCGTGTCGGGGCCAACACGTCAGGGACGAAACGATGGGTGGCCAGAGCACGTGGCTCCGTAATGGCTGTATTTGCGAGAGCCGTCTGCACGTGAGGTGGAATGTGTCGCAGAAACAGTTCCACAGAGAAGTCCCGGGTTGAAATCCGGACGAGCCCAGTCGTTGCGTATATACATTTATTTTATCTTTGATGTAACTACATCATTCTGCACGTGAGTTTCTCAACTATGTGGTCAAAGCGCCTGTCTAGTAAACAGGTACTTTTTTCCCGTGGGTTTGCATCCCAGCATTGCCATTTTTACCTTGAACATGGAGTAAACTTTATATACGTATTTCAACCTTTTGGTGCTCGTAAGTGAGTAAGCTTTATTTATATACCGCCACTTTTCACAGACCAGAGTCACAATCTGGAAGGAAAAGAGACAAAAGTCAACAGAATTTCCCTTCTCCAGGAAGTCTTTGGCCAAAAATGTGCTCCAACCATGAGCAGAGGTAGCCAGAACCCCAGGTCAGCATATTTTCGCTCTCCCCTGTCTGTAGCTTTGCGCAGTGCAGTATCGTTGCTTATGAGGGCTAACCCGAGCGCGATTATTGCTTGTTGAAACTTTACACCAATACCCGCCTTGACTACTTGAAATACAGATAGTCAAGTCGATTTTTTAAAAGTCTCTTAGCAGGCATAGTTGCATGTCAAATAACATTAACTGAAGGACTTAGTACGCACATCTACTGTCAAGAGAAGCTTGCTCCAAGGCAAGAACAATGTTCAGTAGGAAAGGTTCACCTATCAAAATAATGAATTTAGAATTTGATTGTGAAAGGAGTTATTCTAGCAATTGTCATCATACTGGCTGGCTCATTGCCTCAGGGTATTATTTCTCAGTGAATTTATACTTTGGCAGGTTTTCAAAGTGAGCTGTAAGCTGACCAGTGGCCTAATGGATAAGGCACTGCCCTCTGACGACAGAGACTGTGGTTTGAGTTCCATCTGGGGTGCAGTCTTAGGAAGAAGTTGTAATTTACTACAGTGATCCTTTAGTCTTGGGAACTTGATCTAAAGATGCAACTCAAGACAGCAGAACGAAGAAAGGTTTCTTCCCTTTCTTTGCAGGTTTTCCCACGCTTCCTCCTCAATCCAAATAACTTTTTCAAGGAAATGAAAGCTCAGGTCGAAGTTGGAGATTTATTACCTGTGGGTGTGGTTAGACATCCCATGGGAAAAACTGCTAAGCACAGATGGGTGAGAAACCTTTCTTCATTTGGACTAATCCAAGTGCGACTGAGAGCTTGGAAGCAATCCACACAGCAGAGTGGCGCAGCGAAGCGTGCTGGGCCCATAACCCAGAGGGTCGATGGATCGAAACCGTCCTCTGCTATATGGAAGGTGACTCTTTTCATCCAAGAACAACCTTATTCAGAGGTTTAATTATATAAACTTCCTTAGATTAAAAAAAGATACAGGTCCCTATGAAACTCTAAATTGTTACAATTTAAAAAGGTCAGAGTTCCATCTGGGGTGGACATGAAATTGCCCATGGCTTTCTGTTTGTGTTTTAAAGGGACTGAGAGTTCAGGACTGGATCCAACCTTTCATTGTGGACCAACCGGCCTCACAACCGCCGAGCACGTGTAACCACACCAGGCCAGGACCTCTACCTCCAAGATGGTCTGAGACCAGCCACTGAAACAATTGGTTTGCATAACCAAACAATTTCTGCACAAACGTCAGAAACCGTCTCAGGGACGCTCAAAATGCATGCTTGTCGTCCTCATCGGGGTCTTGACCTGACTCCAGCTCATCGCCATAACAGACTTGAGTGGGAAAATGCTCACATTGGATGGCGTCTGGCACAGTGTAGCGGTGTTCTCCATGACTTCCTCAACTCTAATCCTGGGTTTTTTTGGTCTCTAATGGAGGTTTAGGTTCAAATCCCACTCCTGGCAATCCTTTGGAAAAGGTGACCAATATTGAAATGGTTTCACATTCTTCCAAGCAACTGAAAAAAAGAAAATTCACACTTGGACTTTGGCTAAAGGGTGAAGGGAAATGTTCAATATTTGGACCTGTGGTAAGTGAATGTTCAAAAAGGGCCAAATAACTGCCAGTTTTCATTCAAGCAAATGTAACTCAAGGTCCTTCTATATGAGGTCAAACTGGTAGTGAGAAGCTGCCTTAGTGGCGCTGTGGCTTAGTTGGTCAGAGCACCTGTCTTGTAAACAGGAGATCCTGGATTCGAATCCCAGCAGTGCCTTTTTACCTTGAAACATAGAAAAACAGTCGGTAGAGCATGAGACTCTCAGGGTCGTGAGGGCGAACCCCATGTTGGGCGGTCTTTGCAATTGATGCTTATTTTCCCAATCTTCAAGCAATATATGCTTTCATCCGTGGGGTTTTCAGTGTCAAGCAAACCTCTCACAAGTAAGAGCTGTGCGTAACATGCCGAAATGGCTCATTTGGGAGAGCGTTAGACTGAAGATCCAAAGGTCCTTGGTTAGATCCCGGGTCTCGGCAGTCAGAGACAGTGGCAACTCAAAGTTCTTTGTTCAACACACACCAAAAACATGGCTGATGCTTTTGAGAGGATCCTATAACGGTCCTGTTAAGGGAACCCAAGAATTCCAGTCAATAGTCAAGCTAGTATTACCCTGTTTACCCTATTTGGAACTGTGTTAAGTGAATGTTCTAAAACGGGCCACATAACTGCAATTCGAGGTCCTTCAATATGATGTCAAACTGGTGGTTGACATTGTACTTGAGTGGCGCTGTGGCTTAGTTGGTTAAAGCGCCTGTCTCGTAAACAGGAGATCCTGGATTCGAATCCCAGCAGTGCCTTTTTACCTTGAGCCTCAGTGGGAGGCAAGGTTTCGCTAAGATATGTTGCAGTGGAGCCACATAGAGCCCAATCCCACTGAGCATTTAGTTGATGGTCAAATCATGGCAATTTTCCTCAACATTTAGCCCAATGCTTCAGAAGCTGTAAATTGTGCACAATACGTCAGTGGGAGGCAAGGTTTCGCAAAGATACATGTTGCTGTGAATGAGAGGACATTTTCTGATTGTAAATCTTGTAATGGCTGTGGTGAATGGCTCGTTGGTCTAGGGGTATTCTCGCTTAGGGTGCGAGAGGTCCCGGGTTCAAATCCCGGATGAGCCCAATCCCACTGACCATTTAGTTGATGGTCATATCATAATTCATTGGCAGTTTTCCTCAATATTGAGCCCAATACGTCAGTGATTAGATGTCGCTGTGGATTGGCACACATTTTCCAATTGTAAATTAGGCGATCTCTGCGGGGCTGTTTGTGTGGGCTCGTTTGTGTGATTCATTTTTGTGGCTCGTTGGTCTAGGAGTATGATTCTCGCTTTGGATGCGAGAAGTCCGGGTTGAAATCCCGGACGAGCCCAGTCGTTGCGTATATACATTTATTTTATCTTTGATGTAACTACATCATTCTGCACGAGAGTTTCTCAACTATGTGGTCAAAGCGCCTGTCTAGTAAACAGGTACTCCCGGGTTTGCATCCCAGCATTGCCATTTTACCTTGAACATGGAGTAACTTTATATACGTATTTCAACCTTTTGGTGCTCGTAAGTGAAGGAAAAGAGACAAAAGTCAACAGAATTTCCCTTCTCCAGGAAGTGTTTGGCCAAAAATGTGCTCCAACCATGAGCAGAGGTAGCCAGAACCCCAGTCAGCATATTTTCGCTCTCCCCTGTCTGTAGCTTTGCGCAGTGGCAGTATCGTTGCTTATGAGGGCTAACCGAGGCGCGATTATTGCTAGTTGAAAACTTTACCCAATACCCCGCCTTGACTACTTGAAATAACAGATATTCAAGTCAATTTTTTAAAAGTCTCTTAGCAGGCTTAGTTGCAAGTAGTGATGTGCTGAGCGGACGAGTCTTCGAAGCGTGGACCGAGTAATCTGGGGGCGTTTCTTGTGAAGTGTGGGTCGAGGCGTGTATTGGTCACGTGTGTGGTGACGTTCGAAGCCTCGCGTAGCGGCCGCACCACGTGACGGTTCATATAGTGCTTCATATAGTTCGGAGAGTGCATTGCTTTGACAGGTGCTTTGTGATCCGCGGCTGTACCATAGACTGTATTGGCTGTCCCCGTCTGCCTCTGTGTGCGTACGTGTGTGTGCGTACGTGTGTGTGCGTGATGTGGAGCAGTCCTGTACTAAGAAACTGCTTCATATGAAATACAATTAAAAACGTTTCACTTCAGTAAAACCTCATATATCAAGGCTTCAAGTTATTAGTAATAATACGCTGGATAATACATTTCACAACAGCTGTGTGGCGCAGTCGGTATATGACGGACTCCGAAGCAGAAGATATAGCGTTCGAATCCTGGTCTTCCCATAATAAATTTTGTGTTGCAAAGTAAATGTATTTATATATTGGGAATAAATGGTTTGTTGTGTTTAATTAATCCACCTCTTGGTAGTTTTTCCTCCATTAATCACTTTCTGTAGAACTGTATTACTTTGGATGTGTTTGTTGTATCAACACAATTGACTGAAAGACTCAAATAGTTCATAGTTCATGAAGCATCATTTCAAACACAACACGTTAGACCATAGATTGTAAATATACATTTTAACATTAGATCTCACCATTCATTGTAAGCACTTAAGAGTGTTATGTATTTTTTTGTCCACATGATGGCGTAGTGGAGCATGATTCACCTTGAGCCTTCGACTCATGGGCCGAGTAATAGGCTGCGATCCCTCAAGGCTTCATGGGGCTTCATATTGCCATCACTAGTTGCATGTCAAATAACATTTAGTGAAGGACTTAGTACGCACATCTACTGTCAAGAGAAGCTTGCTCCAAGGCAAGAACAATGTTCAGTAGGAAAGGTTCACCTATCAAAATAATGAATTTAGAATTTGATTGTGAAAGGAAGTTATTCTAGCAATTGTCATCATACTGGCTGGCTCATTGCCTCAGGGTATTATTTCTCAGTGAATTTATACTTTGGCAGGTTTTCAAAGTGAGCTGTAAGCTGACCAGTGGCCTAATGGATAAGGCACTGCCCTCTGACACAGAGACTGTGGGTTCGAGTCCCATCTGGGGTGAGGGATGAGTGCAGTCTTAGGAAGAAGTTGTAATTTACTACAGTGATCCTTTAGTCTTGGGACTTGATCTAAAGATGCAACTCAAGACAGCAGAACGAAGAAAGGTTTCTTCCCCTTCTTTGCAGGTTTTCCCAACGCTTCCTCCTCAATCCAAATAACTTTTTCAAGGAAATGAAAGCTCAGGCCGAAGTTGGAGATTTATTACCTGTGGGTGTGGTTAGACATCCCATGGGAAAACCTGCTAAGCACAGATGGGTGAGAAACCTTTCTTCATTTGGACTAATCCAAGTGCGACTGAGAGCTTGGAAGCAATCCACACAGCAGAGTGGCGCAGCGGAAGCGTGCTGGGCCCATAACCCAGAGGTCGATGGATCGAAACCATCCTCTGCTATATGGAACGTGACTCTTTTCATCCAAGAACAACCTTATTCAGAGGTTTAATTATGTAAACTTCCTTAGATTAAAAAAGATACAGGCCAATTTTACAAAGACATGGTCCCTATGAAACTCTAAATTGTTACTTTTTAAAAAGGTCAGAGTTCCATCTGGGGTGACATGAAATTGCCCATGGCTTTCTGTTTGTGTTTAAAGGGACTAAGAGTTCAGGACTGGATCCAACCTTTCATTGTGGACCAACCGGCCTCACAACCGCCGAGCACGTGTAACCACACCAGGCCAGGACCTTTACCTCCAAGATGGTCTGAGACCAGCCACTGAAACAATTGGTTTGCATAACCAAACAATTTCTGCACAAACTGTCAGAAACGTCTCAGGGACGCTCAAATGCATGCTTGTCGTCCTCATCGGGGTCTTGACCTGACTCCAGCTCATCGCCATAACAGACTTGAGTGGGAAAATGCTCACATTGGATGGCGTCTGGCACAGTGTAGCGGTGTTCTCCATGACTTCCTCAACTCTAATCCTGGGTTTTTTTGGTCTCTAATGGAGGTTTAGGTTCAAATCCCACTCCTGGCAATCCTTTTGGAAAAGGTGACCAATATTGAAATGGTTTGACATTCTTCCAAGCAACTGAAAAAAAGAAAATTCACACTTGGACTTTGGCTAAAGGGTGAAGGGAAACGTTATAAATGTATTCAATATTTGGACCTGTGGTAAGTGAATGTTCAAAAAGGGCCAAATAACTGCCAGTTTTCATTCAAGCAAATGTAACTCAAGGTCCTTCTATATGAGGTCAAACTGGTAGTTGAGAAGCTGCCTTAGTGGCGCTGTGGCTTAGTTGGTCAGAGCACCTGTCTTGTAAACAGGAGATCCTGGATTCGAATCCCAGCAGTGCCTTTTTACCTTGAACATAGAAAAACAGTCGGTAGAGCATGAGACTCTCAGGGTCGTGAGGCGAACCCCATGTTGGGCGGTCTTTGCAATTGATGCTTATTTTCCCAATCTTCAAGCAATATATGCTTTCATCCGTGGGGTTTTCAGTGTCAAGCAAACCTCTCACAAGTAAGAGCTGTGCGTACATGCCGAAATGGCTCATTTGGGAGAGCGTTAGACTGAAGATCCAAAGGTCCTTGGTTAGATCCCGGGTCTCGGCAGTCAGAGACAGTGGCAACTCAAAGTTCTTTGTTCAACAACACCCAAAAACATGGCTGATGCTTTTGAGAGGATCCTATAACGGTCCTGTTAAGGGAACCCAAGAATTCCAGTCAATAGTCAAGCTAGTATTACCCTGTTTACCCTATTTGGAACTGTGCTAAGTGAATGTTCTAAAACGGCCACATAACTGCAATTCGAGGTCCTTCAATATGATGTCAAACTGGTGGTTGACATTGTACTTGAGTGGCGCTGTGGCTTAGTTGGTTAAAGCGCCTGTCTCGTAAACAGGAGATCCTGGATTCGAATCCCAGCAGTGCCTTTTTACCTTGAGCCTCAGTGGGAGGCAAGGTTTCGCTAAGATATGACGTGACGTGACTTCCTGTATCCGGTGAGCGTGTTTCTTGACTGCTATCACTCTGCTCTCTGTTTGCACTAACAAACACATTACAAATCCACGTATTGTACACCAAGCTAACTGTGTAAGCACTCCGAGTCAGCTGTACTGCAGCTGAGGTTTAGGTAGCGGTTGTTTGTCTGGTCTCGGAGTCTGTTGTGCGGGCCCGGATCCGTACTAGCTTAGCCTAGCCTAGCTTAGCCTAGCCTAGCCGCTAACTCGCTACTATGGCGGCTGCTGTCTCTCCCTCAATCCTTTACTGCTCGAGTTGCCATATGGCGAGTCTAAACCCTGGATCCTTCTCTGAGGGTAGTGATAGATGTGTGAAGTGTAGTGTAGTCGTAGCTCTGGAATCCAGGGTCAGTGAGTTAGAGCTGCGTCTCCGAGCACTGGAGTCTCGAGCTAGCGCTAGCATTAGCTACAGCCAGGCCGTATCCTCAGGGACAGCGGAGCGCAGCTTTAGGGAAAGGCAGAGGAGAACTAGCGAGCCTAGCCTCCCAGCCCGTCCTCCGCAGCTGGGACAAGACCAGGATAGTGATGGCTTTGTGACTGTTCGGAGAGGGCGACGTGTTGTTGGTAGTTTCCCCATTGGGCCTCCTCCTGTTAGCATTTACAATCGCTGGGACGCTCTGTCCGGAGAAGCCCCCCCGCGCGACCGGGCCGGGAAGAAGGCCCCACTGAGAGAGCCGCTGAGAGAGCTGCTGAGAGAGCCGATGGAGTCGCTGATGCGCTGGTAATTGGCTCCTCTATTGTTAGAGGTGTTAAGATCCCAGGAGCCACTGTTCGGTGCTTCCCTGGGGCCAGGCTTGGTGATATTGAAGGAATCTGAGGCTCATGATGACCCACAAGCAGCGTTTCCGTCGAATTGTTATTCACGCGGGTGGTAATGACGTTCGGCGGAAACAGTCCGAGGTGTTGAAGCTGCAAGTCGCCGCCGTGTGCAAGCTGGCTAGCACAATGGCCGACACTGTCATCTTCTCTGGGCCCCTACCTAGCACTAGCAGTGCAGAAGCATTCAGCAGACACTCGGCTTTCAACCGCTGGCTGTCTGGCTGGTGCCCTCGAAGTAGTGTTGTTCATGTTGACAATTGGAGTGCCTTTTGGGGAAAGCCCGGTCTCATCCGCTCGGATGATATCCACCCAACGTTGGCGGGTACATCCCTTTTGGCTAAGAATTTGGCCCTGGCTCTAAACTGTTCTGCTCGGCTCAAATGACGATGCAGAACTGAGGCCCGGGTGCAGAGCTGCTCTGCCACAACCTCTGAGCCCCCATCTGTTCAGTTACTAGCCTCAGAAGCTAGTCAGATTGAAACTGTGTGTGCATGTGTGTGTGTGCCTGTGTGTGCTCAGAACTAGCCTCAGAACCTAGTCAGATTGAAACTGTGTGTGTTCCCCGCTTGAAGTCTAAAGCACTATATGCGAGGAAATCTGACCTAGGTGTCAGACACAGTAACTTAATAAAAGTTCAGACAGACAGAAATAGTTCTAGCGGTAGGGTTGTTAAATGTGGTTTAATGAACGTCAGGTCAATCTCGTCTAAATCGCTTCTCATAAACGAACTTATTATAGACAAGGGCTTGGATCTGTTTGCGCTCTCGGAGACTTGGCTCCAACAGGACGAGTACGTTAGATTGAATGAGTGCACTCCTCCGACGCATGTTAACTACCAGAAAGCCAGAGCTACAGGTCGCGGCGGTGGTGTTGCGATTATATCACACACCAACTTGGTTCTTAGTCCCAAAACCAACAACGCTTTTCACTCGTTTGAAAACTTAACACTTTCAATCACCTGTCCTGGGTGGAGAAAACAAAAAGCAGTACTATTTATAGTTTTATACCGACCTCCTGGTCCTTACAGCGAGTTCCTAACAGAATTCTCTGACTTCATTTCAAACCTAGTTTTGGAATGGGAAAACATAGTTATAGCTGGAGACTTCAATATACATGTGGACGACAGCACTGACAGCTTAAACAAAGCTTTCAGCGCCGTACTAGATGGTGTTGGTTTTACTCAGAATGTTGAGGAACCTACTCACATTCATAACCACACCTTGGACCTTGTCCTGACCTACGGCTGTGATGTCTCCAATGTTGACATCCAGCGTCAAAGCTCGTTGCTGTCTGACCATTTCTTGATCACGTTTGATCTCGCTTTGGAGGACTTTCCTGTCCCGCAAGATAAAACCATAATGAAAAGAACCTTAAATGATAAATCTATCACAAGGTTCAAAGAACTAATACAGCCTATGTTGAATACTGCTGCAGGTGAACCTGTTCACAGCAGCTGCAGTCCCTCAGTCATTGACCAAACGGTGGGCAACACTATGGAGTCTTTAAAATCTGCATTAAATGCAGCAGCTCCTTTAAAACAGAAAACCATTAGGATTAGATCATCGTCGCCCTGGTACAGTGTTCAACTCCACACTTTAAAACAGGACGTCAGAAAATTGGAGAGGCTATATCGCCACTCCCACTCGGAGCCTGTCCACAGGGAGTGGAAAGCAGGTCTCCGAAACTACAAGAAGGCCCTTCGCGGGGCTCGAACTCAATACTATTCAACTTTAATAGAAGCGAATAAAAACAACAGTAGATTTTTGTTTGGTACCGTCGCTAAACTCACAAACTGCCATAGCGCAATCGAGCCTAAAATTCCAAGCTCACTGAGCAGTGTCGACTTTCTCCACTTCTTTAATAATAAAATTACATCCATCCGTGACAAGCTGGAGGAGGTTGCTCCTGCTGTTAGTGGTGGACAGGTTGAAGCGGCATACGTGACTTCCCACTTAGACTCTTCAGTGGAGGAGGTTACTCCTGCTGTTAGTGGTGGACAGGCTGAAGCGGCATACGTGACTTCCCACTTAGACTCTTCAGTGTGCCTTAATAAATTCATGGCTGTGAGCCAAGCAGAGGTGATCTCTGTGGTCACATCCTCAAAAGCCTCAACTTGCATGTTAGACGCAGTCCCGACATGGCTCTTCAAAGACATACTTCCTTTGATAATTGAGCCTATCGTAAATATAATAAACGCATCCATACAATGTGGCTATGTCCCACAAGCTTTTAAAACCGCGGTAATCAAACCCCTTCTGAAGAAAACAAACCTGGACCCAGAAATACTTACAAACTACAGACCGATCTCGAACCTCACTTTTATATCTAAAATCCTGTAAAAACTTATAGCTGAGCAGCTCCGCTGCCACCTGCAGGAAAATGATATGTTTGAAGTCTTTCAATCAGGATTCAGAGCTCATCATAGCACTGAAACGGCACTAGTCAAAGTCACAAATGACTTACTACTAGCTGCCGATAATGGACAAGTGTCAGTGCTGGTCCTACTGGACCTTAGTGCTGCATTTGACACAATAGACCACAGCATTCTACTGCAGAGGCTAGAATGTGATATAGGTCTTAGAGGAACAGCCCTTGGCTGGTTTAAATCCTATTTATCAGATCGATATCACTTCGTCAATGTGAATCAGGACTCGTCGCCTTATTCTGGAGTGGAATTCGGTGTGCCGCAGGGTTCGGTACTCGGACCGATTCTTTTTACTCTCTACATGCTGCCGTTAGGAAACATTATTAAAAAGCATGGAATTAATTTCCACTGCTATGCAGATGACACACAGCTTTATCTGTCGATGAAGCCTAATCAGACAGATCAGCTAGAAAAGCTCAGTGCCTGCATAAAGGACCTTAAAATGTGGATGACTCTTAACTTCCTACTTCTCAACCCGGAGAAGACAGAAGTGATCCTACTCGGTCCGAAGCGCCTGCGTGACTCCCTCACTAACCAGATGGTTACTCTCGATAATGTCAGTATAATACCCAGTAACACTGTGAGGAATCTTGGAGTCATTTTTGACCAAGAACTCTCCTTCAAGGCTTATATAAGCCAAGCAACTAAAACGGCGTACTTCCACTTACGGAACATCGCTAAAATTAGGAATTTCCTTCCTAAAAGTGACGCGGAAAAACTCATTCACGCGTTTGTCACCTCAAGGCTCGACTACTGTAACGCTTTACTGGCAGCGTGCCCTAAAGCCTCTTTGAAGAGCTTCCAGCTCGTTCAGAATACAGCAGCTAGGATCTTAACAGGTACCAAAAGGAGGGAGCACATAACTCCGGTGTTAAAATCACTCCACTGGCTCCCTGTGGAGTACAGAATAAAGTTTAAAATCCTATTCTTAACATATAAAGCCATAAATGGCTTGGCTCCTTCTTATCTCCAAGACACGTTAGTGTCGTATCAACCAGGTCGAGCATTGCGCTCACAAAACGCCAGACGTCTGGTGGTCCCTAAGGTCTCAAAGGTCACTGTTGGTGGCAGAGCATTTAGCTACCAAGCTCCTTTACTGTGGAATCAGCTTCCCATTTATGTTAAGGAAGCAGATACGGTCTCCACATTCAAGGCCAGGCTTAAAGCACTTTACTTTAATTTAGCATATAATTAGGTAATATATAATATGTAGTGTATATATTATATATATGTGCTGTATTATGTTATATATTATGTTATATATTATTCAATAATGTATTGTGTTATGTTGTATATTATGTTATATATTATGCTGTATGTTATTCTTTATTCAAGGCTAGGTTTAAAACAGTCCTCTTTAGTTTAGCATATGGCTAGGAAGGTAAGACTCGGAGAAGGTTAAACTCCTCAGAGTGTTAGTCAAGCTGCATAGGGAGTCAGTTTGCTGGGAGAAGTATGGTAACTTGAGCACTATCCTCTCCTCCTTCCTACTTTATCTGTTTAGCATTTTTAGGATTCTGACTGTAGTTTGTTCATTGCTATTCACCCGTTGTCCCATTGTCTGTTTCATGGTACGATGACGGGATCTCTGAGCCTGGCCTCTTCCATCTACACCTGCGGACTGCCCCGCCTGACCCGCCTGGGAGTGCTTCAGTCCTGCACCGGACCTGTCCACGTTCAGCGTCCACTGGTCCACGTTCTGTAGCTAGCTTAGGTCCTGGATCATTAGTCTGTCCGTCCGGAGGAGCGGATCCCTTTCTCATATGGGTCTCCCTCCCTGTGGGTTTCCCTAGTTCTCCTCCAAGGTTTCTCACTTTTTCCCACTGGGTTTTTTAAGAGTTTTTCCTTGTCGATGCAGGAGGGTCTTGTTGGACAGTTAGTGTCCAACAGAAAGGATTGGTGATGATCAGGACACTTTAGCATTCTACAACATGTATGGACATTTTCTTCTGTGTGTGCTTTATACTGTATTCTTCATGTGTTTTAACTGTTGATTCTCTGACCTGTGTTGGTGATTTCAATGGTTTTGTTAAGTCCTCTGAGATGACTTCTGTTGTGACCTAGGGCTATACAAGAATAAATTGTATTGTATTGTATTGTATATTGTTATTGCGATATTGGTGCATGCAATATCCATATAGAAAAGATCTGCAATTAAAAAAAAAAATATATATATATATATATATCCATCCATCCATCCATTTTCTTCCGCTTTATCCGTTGCCGGGTCGCGGGGGCAGCAGTCTAAGCAGAGACGCCCAGACTTCCCTATCCACACACACTTCCTCCAGCTCGTCCGGGGGGACCCCTAGGCGTTCCCAGGCCAGCTGAGAGACATAGTCCCTCCAGCGTGTCCTGGGTCTTCCCCGGGGCCTCCTCCCGGTGGGACGTGCCCGGAACACCTCCCCAGGAAGGCGTCCAGGAGGCATCCTGAACAGATGCCCGAGCCACCTCAACTGGTTCCTCTCGACGTGGAGAAGCAGCGGCTCTACTCCGAGCTCCTCCCGTGTGACCGAGCTCCTCACCCTATCTCTAAGGGAGCGCCCAGCCACTCTGCGGAGGAAGCTCATTTCGACCGCTTGTATCCGCGATCTCGTTCTTTCGGTCATTACCCACAGCTCATGACCATAGGTGAGGGAGGGAACGAAGATTGACCGGTAAATTGAGAGCTTTGCCTTTCGGCTCAGCTCCCTCTTTACCACAACGGTCCGATACAGAGACCGCATCACTGCGCACGCTGCACCGATCCGCCTGTCAATCTCACGCTCCATCCTCCCCTCACTCGTGAACAAGACCCCGAGATACTTGAACTCCTCCACTTGAGGAAGGACCTCTCCACCCACCTGGAGAGGGCAAGGCACCTTTTTCCGGTCGAGCACCATGGCCTCGGATTTGGAGGTGCTGATTCTCATCCCAGCCGCTTCACACTCGGCTGCAAACCGTCCCAGTGCATGTTGCAGGTCCTGGTTCGTTGGAGCCAGCAGGACGACATCATCCGCAAAAAGTAGAGATGAAATCCTGTGGTTCCCGAACCGGACCCCCTCCGGCCCCTGGCTGCGCCTAGAGATTCTGTCCATAAATACAGTGAACAGAACCGGTGACAAAGGGCAGCCTTGGCGGAGGCCAACATGCACCGGGAACAGGTCTGACTTACTGCCAGCAATGCGAACACAGCTCTGGCTCCGGTCATACAGGGACCGAACAGCCCTCAGCAGAGGACCCCGGACCCCGTACTCCCGGAGGACCCCCCAAAGGACACCCCGGGGAACGCGGTCGAACGCCTTCTCCAAATCCACAAAGCACATGTGGACAGGTTGGGCGAACTCCCATGAACCCTCGAGTATCCGATGGAGAGTATAGAGCTGGTCCAGTGTTCCGCGACCGGGACGAAAACCACACTGCTCCTCCTGAATCTGAGATTCGACCATCGGACGAAGCCTCCTCTCCAGTACCTTGGAGTAGACCTTACCGGGGAGGCTGAGGAGTGTGATCCCACGATAATTGGAACACACCCTCCGGTCCCCCTTCTTGTAGAGAGGGACCACCACCCCGGTCTGCCACTCCATTGGCACCGCCCCCGATCGCCACGCGATGTTGCAGAGACGTGTCAGCCAAGACAGTCCTACAACATCCAGAGACTTTAGATAGTCAGGACGGATCTCATCCACTCCCGGCGCCTTGCCACCATGGAGGCTGCCAACCACCTTGGTGACCTCGGCCAGGGAGATGGAAGTATCCGCCCCAACATCCTCAGCCTCTGCCTCCTGGACGGGGGACGTGACGGGGGGATTGAGGAGAACCTCGAAGTATTCCTTCCACCGCCCGACAATATCCCCAGTCGAAGTCAGCAGCCCTCCACCCGCACCATACACGGTGTTGGCAAAGAACTGCTTCCCCCTCCTGAGGCGCCCGACGGTTTGCCAGAACCTCTTCGAGGCCGACCGATAGTCATGCTCCATGGACTCTCCGAACTCCTCCCAGTCCCGGGTTTTTGCCTCTGCAACAGCCCGGGCCGCGGCACGTTTGGCCTGCCGGTACTGGACAGCTGCCTCAGGAGTCCCACGAACCATCATTGCTCGATAGGACTCCTTCTTCAGCCTGACGGCATCCCTTACTGCCGGTGTCCACCACCGGGTTCGGGGATTGCCGCCGGGACCAGCACCAGAGACCTTGCGACCACAGCTACGAGCCGCCGCATTGGCGATAGAGGAAGAGAACATGGTCCACTCGGACTCGATGTCCCCCTCCTCTGCCGGGACCTGGGAGAAGCTCTCCCGGAGGTGTGAGTTGAAAGTCCGTCTGACAGGGGGCTCAGCGAGACGTTCCCAGCAAACCCTCACTATACGCTTGGGTCTGCCAGGTCTGACCGGCCTCCTGCCCTGCCAGCGGGCATATATATATATATATATATATATATATATATATAGATTATTATTATTATTATTATTATACAGACAGACACATCAACCTTAACAAGAACAAATAAACAAAAAAGCATATGACTATATGCATTTGAATGTCATTAATGTTGTGCTTATTTTTTTTATTTGTCTCAATGCAGATTGTAATTTTAGGTGAAAGACAAACATTTTGCAATAATAACGTTATTGAAATACTAAACACTCATATAATATCGCACTAATTTCCAATATTGTGCAGCCCTAGTGTGTTGTATAGATTGTGTCTCTTTCTGATTAGAGGTGTTGTATTTTTAAATGCTATCTCGGCTATTCTATTTATTAGTACTTTGCACTCTGTAAACGTGCAGCCACTTTGCCTCTGCCCAGGTGCTGCGGATGAAAATGAGCTAGTAGCAATGTCTACAAGCTCATTTTTTATAGCTCACCTTTATTATGCCATGTCTCTGTCAAATAAAACAGATGAATAAAATAAAAATGCGCCACAATAATCTGGATTCCAAATAACTAGGTGCAGAGGGTCAAATAGTATGGAACATTTATCTGCGATTGAAGTTTCAGTAAGTAGATATAAAGAATTGTATCAGCAAATTGGAAATTGTCACTGGACAAAAGAAAAGCATAACATTTCTATAATAAATATTTCAATCTAAAACACCCAAATAACAGCTGAAGATTTGGTATCTATTCCGGCTTTAAACCAGGAAAACTCTCCAACTATCCAAGAGTTAAATGTATTTATTTATTGAGGAAATGCTTTCTAGTGCGTTAGTTGCTTTACATTGTTGCTAGGAAGCAGTAGTGTAGGAAGTAGTAGTAGTTGGACATCAAGACTTTACAGCACATATGTTTCACTCGTCTTCCTCTCATTGCATAGAGTCAAATATTTGAAGGATCATGGGAATGTGAACTGTTTAAGAGAGTGGGACTTCCTGTTCACATGCAGCAGAGACAATCTAAACATCACGCCTCCGTCTATGTCATTAGAACACAAATCAAAGGACCACTCTTCTGTAAGTTCAAAAAGTCACATATGTTCTGAGAGGTACTGATACAACCCTAATATCTGTCAGTGTTGTTCTAAGGCGTCTTATAAAAGTTATTTTTGGTTTTCTATTTATTTGTTTTAGAATTGTTTTGTAAATCATTATTTTAAAAAAAAATCTCTAAAAAGAAAGGAGTTTGTTTTTGCACTTTTATACATTGGTTTTATATTGTCATTTTGTTAATGCGAGAATATGAGAGAACTGGGGATTAAAAGGGGCCCTCAGGTAGACCAGCAGAAGCTTTCTCGTGCTCAAAGACATCAGAGCGAGAGCCACTTTCACAGTGAGAAAGCAATTATGTCAGGGATTTATTTTGAACACGTGTTGTTATAATTGTATATTATGTTGTGTACAGCTGAAACGTGCACACCGTGCTTTGAAGTGACGTTAAAGACCTCCGACATGACAGGCGGCCACGAGGTAGCTAATTTTAAGTTTCATTTTTGCAACATAGACGTTGTGTTTAATTACATATTTTATTTTGTCCAGTAGTTTTCACAGCGTTTAAGGACATTTATAAGGTCAATAAATGCACCCGTATTCGAGAAACCATGTGCAGTGTTGTCATTGAGAAGCTACAAGATATTAGTGCCGATATTGGACATTTTGTTGCATAGGTTTGATGATACCAGTTGAGGCCTATACTTTGATATCATGGAACTATTTACAATTTCTTTGTTTTTAATGAACTGTGAAGTACTTTGCGTTTCAATATTGTATGAGCAGCGCATAATAAATTCTCATTGAATCATTTGTAAATAAAGTTGTGAATATATTGAAATTGTTTTTTTTAAATTGACCAATGGGTAAACATAGTCTATGTGCATGTACTGTATGTATCTAGTCTATGTATGTGTGTGTATCTAGTCTATGTAAGTAAGTAAGTAATCTTTATTTATATACTGCCTTTCACAGACCAGTCACAAAGCAGTTTACAATTGTTATTTTTTTCTCTCACTCCACACAGAGATGGGAGCTGGGTCGTCGAACAGGAGGCGCATGCCAGACCTATTGTACATATTTTTAGTGGTAGGGGAAACCGGAGTACCCGGAGGAAACCTACGCAGACACGGGGAGAACATGCAAACTCCACTCAGAAAGGCCCTGGTCCGACCAGGATTCGAACCCAGGACCTTCTTGTTGAGAGGCAAGAGTGCTATCCACTCAGCCACCGTGCCGCCCATGTATGTACGTATGTGTATGTATCTAGTCTATGTACTGTATGTGTATGTGTATATATCTAGTCTATATGTGTATGTATCTAGTCTATATGTGTATGTGTATGTGTATGTATCTAGTCTATATGTGTATGTGTATGTATCTAGTCTATGTATGTGTGTGTATGTATCTAGTCTATGTATGTATGTGTATGTGTATGTATCTAGTCTATATGTGTATGTGTATGTATCTAGTCTATGTATGTGTGTGTATGTATCTAGTCTATGTATGTGTGTGTATGTATCTAGTCTATGTATGTGTGTGTATCTAGTCTATGTATGTGTATGTATCTAGTCTATGTATGTGTATGTATCTAGTCTATGTATGTGTATGTATGTATCTAGTCTATGTATGTGTATGTATGTATCTAGTCTATGTACAGTATGTGTATGTATCTAATCTATGTAGGTGTGTGTATGTATCTAGTCTATGTATGTGTATGTATCTAGTCTATGTATGTGTATGTATCTAGTCTATGTATGTGTATGTATCTAGTCTATGTATGTGTATATATGTATCTAGTCTATGTATGTATGTATCTAGTCTATGTATGTATGTATCTAGTCTATGTATGTGTATATATGTATCTAGTCTATGTATGTGTATGTATGTATCTAGTCTATGTATGTGTATGTATGTATCTAGTCTATGTATGTGTGTGTATGTATCTAGTCTATGTATGTGTATGTATGTATCTAGGTTTATGTGTGTGTATGTATCTAGTCTATGTGTATGTATGTATCTAGTCTATGTTTGTGTATGTATGTATCTAGTCTATGTATGTGTATGTATGTATCTAGTCTATGTGTGTGTATGTATCTAGTCTATGTGTATGTATGTATCTAGTCTATGTATGTGTATATATGTATCTAGTCTATGTATGTGTATGTATGTATCTAGTCTATGTGTGTGTATGTATCTAGTCTATGTATGTGTGTGTATGTATCTAGTCTATGTATGTGTGTGTATGTATCTAGTCTATGTATGTGTGTGTATGTATCTAGTCTATGTATGTGTATGTATCTAGTCTATGTATGTGTATGTATGTATCTAGTCTATGTACTGTATGTGTGTGTATGTATAACATGTAATGTAAAATAGTATCTCCAAAAACAAAGGAATATACATCTTGTACTCATGAATGAACAATGAACAAATACAATCCTAGCATTGTGTAAATTATAAATTTTCTTTGATTTGAGGGAGAAAAACATTGTTTATAAAATCTGAATTTTGAGTATCAACCAATATTAGAGCCAAAGTTAGCAATCTGCTAATATTATTCCATCAAGCAAAAATACCTGTGCAATGCTGCCGAATCATCTACACATTAGATATAAAACATCACACAATATAAAAAATACAGTATAGGCCAATTTAAAAAGATAGGGTTTTTGATGAGATATGAAAATGTTCATGGAGTCTGTCGCAGTTTAATTAATTTGTTGATTTCCAGAGTCATCGTTTTCTAGTGCGTTAGTCGTTTTGCATTGTCAAAAGCTAAAAAGTTGTTCAGCTACATAACCAACCGTTTTAATCCCCCAATCGACCAGGCATTTCTTTAGTCGCCTACTGCCTAGGGTATCGGCTTCTTCTTGCATATTACGTCCCCTTTAACGTTACCCAATGTACGTTTCTGCAATTACAGCATCAGCATCACATTTGAGCCTTGACCCAGATGTGCTGAAACCTCCAGGACTGAAACGTGTGGAGCTGCAGTGAAGCCGAAGTGAAAGAGCCTCAGGAGTGAGGAGAGATGGAACTGTAACTACTGCTCTGAGACACAGGTCATTAAGAGGGACCGGTGTGCACTGACTGTCTGAAGAAATACAACTACATTTAAAGCTGGGGTACCTGAATTTATAGTTTGTCCCAAAAGAAAGCGTCTTGTAAAAGTAAAATTTTGTGTACAAATCAGACCACAACATGCTGTCTTCATCTTATAAGAAAACGCATTATCATTTTGCAAGAGTAAAAAAGATCCCTGTGAGTCACTATTTGACACTTTGGGCTGAGAGCTGACTCTCTCTGGGCTCCCCCTCCCTGGTCTATCTCTGGTCTAACTCTGGTCTAACTCTGGTCTAACTCTGGTCTAACTCTGGTCTAACTCTGGTCTATCTCATCTAACTCTGGTCTAACTCTGGTCTATCTCTCGTCTATCTCTCGTCTATCTCTCGTCTATCTCTGGTCTATCTCTGGTCTCTCTCTCGTCTAACTCTGGTCTAACTCTGGTCTAACTCTGGTCTATCTCTCGTCTATCTCTCGTCTATCTCTCGTCTATCTCTCGTCTATCTCTCGTCTAACTCTGGTCTAACTCTGGTCTAACTCTGGTCTAACTCTGGTCTATCTCTCGTCTATCTCTCGTCTATCTCTCGTCCAACTCTGGTCTATCTCTCGTCTATCTCTCGTCTATCTCTCGTCTATCTCTCGTCTATCTCTCGTCTATCTCTGGTCTAACTCTGGTCTATCTCTGGTCTCTCTCTCGTCTAACTCTGGTCTATCTCTGGTCTAACTCTGGTCTAACTTTGGTCTATCTCTCGTCTATCTCTCGTCTATCTCTCGTCTATCTCTGGTCTAACTCTGGTCTATCTCTGGTCTCTCTCTCGTCTAACTCTGGTCTAACTCTGGTCTAACTCTGGTCTAACTCTGGTCTATCTCTCGTCTATCTCTCGTCTATCTCTCGTCTATCTCTGGTCTAACTCTGGTCTATCTCTGGTCTCTCTCTGGTCTAACTCTGGTCTAACTCTGGTCTAACTCTGGTCTAACTCTGGTCTATCTCTCGTCTATCTCTCGTCTATCTCTCGTCTATCTCTCGTCTATCTCTGGTCTAACTCTGGTCTATCTCTGGTCTCTCTCTCGTCTAACTCTGGTCTAACTCTGGTCTATCTCTGGTCTCTCTCTCGTCTAACTCTGGTCTAACTCTGGTCTAACTCTGGTCTATCTCTGGTCTCTCTCTGGTCTAACTCTGGTCTAACTCTGGTCTAACTCTGGTCTAACTCTGGTCTATCTCTCGTCTATCTCTCGTCTATCTCTCGTCTATCTCTCGTCTATCTCTCGTCTATCTCTGGTCTAACTCTGGTCTATCTCTGGTCTCTCTCTCGTCTATCTCTGGTCTAACTCTGGTCTAACTCTGGTCTATCTCTGGTCTCTCTCTGGTCTAACTCTGGTCTAACTCTGGTCTAACTCTGGTCTATCTCTCGTCTATCTCTCGTCTATCTCTCGTCTAACTCTGGTCTAACTCTGGTCTAACTCTGGTCTATCTCTCGTCTATCTCTCGTCTATCTCTCGTCTATCTCTCGTCTATCTCTGGTCTATCTCTGGTCTATCTCTCGTCTATCTCTCGTCTATCTCTGGTCTATCTCTGGTCTAACTCTGGTCTATCTCTGGTCTCTCTCTCGTCTAACTCTGGTCTAACTCTGGTCTATCTCTGGTCTCTCTCTCGTCTAACTCTGGTCTAACTCTGGTCTAACTCTGGTCTATCTCTCGTCTATCTCTCGTCTATCTCTGGTCTAACTCTGGTCTCTCTCTCGTCTAACTCTCGTCTAACTCTCGTCTAACTCTGGTCTCTCTCTCGTCTAACTCTGGTCTAACTCTGGTCTATCTCTGGTCTATCTCTGGTCTATCTCTCGTCTATCTCTCGTCTATCTCTCGTCTATCTCTCGTCTATCTCTCGTCTAACTCTGGTCTAACTCTGGTCTAACTCTGGTCTAACTCTGGTCTATCTCTCGTCTATCTCTCGTCTATCTCTCGTCTATCTCTGGTCTAACTCTGGTCTATCTCTGGTCTATCTCTCGTCTATCTCTCGTCTATCTCTCGTCTATCTCTGGTCTAACTCTGGTCTATCTCTGGTCTCTCTCTCGTCTAACTCTGGTCTATCTCTGGTCTCTCTCTGGTCTCTCTCTCGTCTAACTCTGGTCTATCTCTGGTCTAACTCTGGTCTATCTCTGGTCTCTCTCTCGTCTAACTCTGGTCTAACTCTGGTCTATCTCTGGTCTCTCTCTCGTCTATCTCTCGTCTATCTCTGGTCTAACTCTGGTCTAACTCTGGTCTATCTCTGGTCTCTCTCTCGTCTAACTCTGGTCTAACTCTGGTCTATCTCTGGTCTATCTCTCGTCTATCTCTCGTCTATCTCTCGTCTAACTCTGGTCTCTCTCTCGTCTAACTCTGGTCTAACTCTGGTCTCTCTCTCGTCTAACTCTGGTCTAACTCTGGTCTATCTCTGGTCTATCTCTCGTCTATCTCTCGTCTATCTCTCGTCTATCTCTGGTCTAACTCTGGTCTATCTCTGGTCTCTCTCTCGTCTAACTCTGGTCTAACTCTCGTCTATCTCTGGTCTCTCTCTCGTCTATCTCTGGTCTATCTCTGGTCTATCTCTCGTCTATCTCTCGTCTATCTCTGGTCTCTCTCTGGTCTAACTCTGGTCTATCTCTGGTCTCTCTCTCGTCTATCTCTCGTCTATCTCTGGTCTAACTCTGGTCTATCTCTCGTCTATCTCTCGTCTATCTCTCGTCTATCTCTCGTCTAACTCTCGTCTATCTCTGGTCTAACTCTGGTCTATCTCTGGTCTCTCTCTCGTCTAACTCTGGTCTAACTCTGGTCTATCTCTGGTCTCTCTCTCGTCTAACTCTGGTCTAACTCTGGTCTAACTCTGGTCTAACTCTGGTCTAACTCTGGTCTAACTCTGGTCTAACTCTGGTCTATCTCTGGTCTATCTCTCGTCTATCTCTCGTCTCTCTCTCGTCTAACTCTGGTCTCTCTCTCGTCTAACTCTGGTCTCTCTCTCGTCTAACTCTGGTCTAACTCTGGTCTAACTCTGGTCTAACTCTGGTCTAACTCTGGTCTATCTCTCGTCTATCTCTCGTCTATCTCTCGTCTATCTCTGGTCTAACTCTGGTCTATCTCTGGTCTCTCTCTCGTCTAACTCTGGTCTAACTCTGGTCTATCTCTGGTCTCTCTCTCGTCTAACTCTGGTCTATCTCTCGTCTATCTCTCGTCTATCTCTCGTCTATCTCTCGTCTATCTCTCGTCTATCTCTCGTCTATCTCTCGTCTATCTCTCGTCTATCTCTCGTCTAACTCTGGTCTATCTCTGGTCTATCTCTCGTCTATCTCTCGTCTATCTCTCGTCTATCTCTCGTCTATCTCTCGTCTATCTCTCGTCTATCTCTCGTCTATCTCTCGTCTAACTCTGGTCTATCTCTCGTCTATCTCTCGTCTATCTCTCGTCTATCTCTCGTCTATCTCTCGTCTATCTCTCGTCTATCTCTGGTCTCTCTCTGGTCTAACTCTGGTCTATCTCTGGTCTCTCTCTCGTCTATCTCTCGTCTATCTCTGGTCTAACTCTGGTCTATCTCTCGTCTATCTCTCGTCTATCTCTCGTCTATCTCTCGTCTATCTCTGGTCTAACTCTGGTCTATCTCTGGTCTATCTCTCGTCTATCTCTCGTCTATCTCTCGTCTATCTCTCGTCTATCTCTCGTCTATCTCTCGTCTATCTCTCGTCTATCTCTCGTCTATCTCTCGTCTATCTCTCGTCTATCTCTCGTCTAACTCTGGTCTATCTCTCGTCTATCTCTCGTCTATCTCTCGTCTATCTCTCGTCTATCTCTCGTCTATCTCTCGTCTATCTCTGGTCTCTCTCTGGTCTAACTCTGGTCTATCTCTGGTCTCTCTCTCGTCTATCTCTCGTCTATCTCTGGTCTAACTCTGGTCTATCTCTCGTCTATCTCTCGTCTATCTCTCGTCTATCTCTCGTCTATCTCTGGTCTAACTCTGGTCTATCTCTGGTCTATCTCTCGTCTATCTCTCGTCTATCTCTCGTCTATCTCTCGTCTATCTCTCGTCTATCTCTCGTCTATCTCTCGTCTATCTCTCGTCTATCTCTCGTCTATCTCTGGTCTAACTCTGGTCTATCTCTGGTCTCTCTCTCGTCTAACTCTGGTCTATCTCTGGTCTATCTCTCGTCTATCTCTGGTCTATCTCTCGTCTATCTCTCGTCTATCTCTCGTCTATCTCTCGTCTATCTCTCGTCTATCTCTCGTCTATCTCTCGTCTATCTCTCGTCTATCTCTCGTCTATCTCTGGTCTATCTCTCGTCTATCTCTCGTCTATCTCTCGTCTAACTCTGGTCTATCTCTCGTCTATCTCTGGTCTATCTCTCGTCTATCTCTCGTCTATCTCTCGTCTATCTCTCGTCTATCTCTCGTCTATCTCTGGTCTAACTCTGGTCTATCTCTGGTCTCTCTCTCGTCTAACTCTGGTCTATCTCTGGTCTCTCTCTCGTCTAACTCTGGTCTAACTCTGGTCTAACTCTGGTCTATCTCTCGTCTATCTCTGGTCTATCTCTCGTCTATCTCTCGTCTATCTCTCGTCTATCTCTCGTCTATCTCTGGTCTAACTCTGGTCTATCTCTGGTCTCTCTCTCGTCTAACTCTGGTCTATCTCTGGTCTCTCTCTCGTCTAACTCTGGTCTAACTCTGGTCTATCTCTCGTCTATCTCTGGTCTATCTCTCGTCTATCTCTCGTCTATCTCTCGTCTATCTCTCGTCTAACTCTGGTCTATCTCTCGTCTATCTCTGGTCTATCTCTCGTCTATCTCTCGTCTATCTCTCGTCTATCTCTCGTCTATCTCTCGTCTATCTCTCGTCTATCTCTCGTCTAACTCTGGTCTATCTCTCGTCTATCTCTGGTCTATCTCTCGTCTATCTCTCGTCTATCTCTCGTCTATCTCTCGTCTATCTCTCGTCTATCTCTCGTCTATCTCTGGTCTCTCTCTGGTTTAACTCTGGTCTATCTCTGGTCTCTCTCTCGTCTATCTCTCGTCTATCTCTGGTCTAACTCTGGTCTATCTCTCGTCTATCTCTCGTCTATCTCTCGTCTATCTCTCGTCTATCTCTGGTCTAACTCTGGTCTATCTCTGGTCTCTCTCTCGTCTAACTCTGGTCTAACTCTGGTCTATCTCTCGTCTATCTCTCGTCTATCTCTCGTCTATCTCTCGTCTATCTCTCGTCTATCTCTCGTCTATCTCTGGTCTAACTCTGGTCTATCTCTGGTCTCTCTCTCGTCTAACTCTGGTCTATCTCTGGTCTATCTCTCGTCTATCTCTGGTCTATCTCTGGTCTATCTCTCGTCTATCTCTCGTCTATCTCTCGTCTATCTCTGGTCTATCTCTCGTCTATCTCTCGTCTATCTCTCGTCTATCTCTCGTCTATCTCTCGTCTATCTCTCGTCTATCTCTGGTCTATCTCTCGTCTATCTCTGGTCTATCTCTTGTCTATCTCTGGTCTATATCTGCTTCCTCCCTGGTCTCTCTCTGGTCTCTCTCGTCTAACTCTCGTCTAACTAACTCTCGTCTAACTGGTGTATAGCTGCTTTCTCCCTGTTCTCTCTCTGTTCTTTTCCTTTGGTGCTTCTTTGAGCCTATATTCTATGTCATGAATTTATCCATCCATCCATCCATCCATTTTCTTCCCCTTAATCCATTTCTGGGTCGGGGGGGTGGCAGTCAGAGCTGCACCCAGTACACTTAGCACCAGCCCCTCACTGATCCTCCTGCAGGTGGTGAGTCCACAGGAGCTGAGATCTTTCAGTGGGAGCTTCGGACAAAGTGGGGTTAGGTGTCTTGCCCAAGGACACAACGACAGCAGTCATCAGTGGAAGTCGTGAAGTAGGTCTTATGGTGGGCTTGAACCCACGACCTTCAGGCTCAAAGGCCAATACTCTACCAACTGAGCCACTGTCGCACATACAAAGGTTTTACACACACTTTTCAAATTCAATTCAAATTAACTTTTCAAACAAGTTGAACAATAAATAAATGAATAAAACGTATGTTTAATGCCATACTGTGACCCCTTCATAGCAAAACAACAACATTCTGACAGACTGAAGTACAACTAAGTAATCAATTAGTTCTGTTTAAATAGATTTCAATTAGTTCAGAGCTAAAAACCATCTTATTATTAAGATTCAAATGTAATTGATTAGAATTCGTCTGCACACTTTCTTGGTATAGCAATAGGCACCAAGCATATACCACAACATTTATACACATCAGGTTAGTCTGACTTTGATTTGAATGCATGTGGTATCCATGAAAACAGGCTCTTTGTATATGTGCAAGGACATTACTACTGGCCACCATCACTGTAGTCTTACAAGGGCATCCGATGAGCTCCAGCGTGCATATCAACAAGAGAGGTCTCGACTGCACCCAAAACCTAATGCCATATAGAAATAATATGTATATTTAAATAAAGCCAATAATATCCTTGTCGTCTGCTCCATGTGCACTGGCTCCCACAAAATGGACTCTCAATCAATTCTCCTTTGCGTGTCTTTTGGGCTAAAATGCCGACCAATTACCATGAGCTCAATTACAACATGCTTTCATACAGGGGATAAAGACAAATGTAAAATCCAAAGCATGAATATAATAGCAGTCACGCATGTTAATTGATGGGGGGGGGGGGGGGGGGGGGGGGGGGCATGTGGTAAAAACCAATATGCTATTGGGTTTATAAGCTGTCATAAATCAAAGCCAAATGAGCCACGCGTTTTATGGTATAGCAATAAAAAAATGCGTCAGGAAATTGGGGTGATTTGTGCAAAACGCGGTGATGAATGGGCGAGGAGGCGGCAGACGCGGCGTACGCCCTCTTGTTGAACATATGAGGCATTCACGGATGAAGCGACACATGTTTGCAGATATGTTTCCACTCTGTTGATACTACAAGCAGAAGAAATACGTAAAATCATCCACTTCACCATTAAATCAGCGATCACACCTTGACGCAAGCGGCAGACGTGTATTTATGTGTGTGCATGTGTTTTTTTTTTTTTTTACCTGAATCGCGGCGAATCCTTGATACATTCTTCAAAATCCACTGTCATTTTTATTCCCACTTGGCGTCGTTGTGTCCAGTTTAGTGCGTGGATAATGTCATCGCCCGCGGGTCTTGTGAAGCTTGTGTTTGTGGAGAGACGAGGGTCTGTCTGTCGCCTCCTCTCGCGGTGTGACAGACGCGGCAGGGGGAGCGGCAGGAGGCGGATTACTACGACAGATACCACCGCTGCTGCTGGAGGAGCTGTGAGCGCCCTCCACTGGCCAAAGTAAGAAGACCATAGTGGCTGTGGCCAAACTGTTGATGTATCTTTAAGCAAGACACTTCACCCAGAATGAGTCTGGTGTGCGTGTGCGTGTGCGTGTGCGTGTGTATGAATGGTTGGTGGTGGTCGGAGGGGCCGATGGCACATACTGGTTTCCTCGATTCTGCGAGTTTGCCTCAGGGCAAATATGGCTAGTAATAGTTTATTACTGTGTAAGGAGTGAATGAATACTGACATGTGCAGCATCTATGAGAGTCCAAAAGGTGCTACATAAAATCAATCCATTGTTAGTATTATTCACCTCTAGCAGCCATTGAGATCAGAAACACAATTAAACAGTGTCATCCAGCTCGTGAGAAAATAAACATCTGACATTTTCATGAAATTATCTTTTATTTCAGTAATAGTTCTACCTTCTCCCACAGCTGTCATTTGTGAACATCGCAATAAAACAAATGTAAATATGCCAGATTAGCTGCAAAGCTAGTTTTCATCTGCAGTCCCTCAGCAGGCAAATACATAAATTACAACATACAAGACAGGCGGCATAAGGAAATATTAAGTCTAGTGGTTTCATGACTGGTTTGTTTTTAGTCAGTTTGAGTTGAGTTTTAATGCTGATCAGAATGTATTATTTGTATTGAAGTCTTTTGGGGGTTTTTCTCCCCTCTTTAAAACAAAAAACAAAAAACTTGTGTCTTCACTGTTCTCCAAAAGCCTAATCAGTGACAGGGGTTGCAGATTACCTGTGGGTGGCAATGTTTGTTTGTTCTGTCCCTGCTCTCCCTTATGGGCATGAGTTGATTGTTCAAGAAGATATTGGCCCTGACAGAAAAGAAAGCATGCTCTGTCCAGAGGTTGTTCTTCTGAGGGGGGCCTCCCAGTCTCCTCTGGAGGAGCCCCTGGTTGAAGCCTCAGGTTTGAAAGGCAGACATGGGTGGGGCTAGTCCATGCAGAGCAGGGATGTCAAAGTCTAATTCATCAAAGGGCCAAAAAAACAAATTTGCTACAAGCCGGGGGGCCGTACGGGTTCAATGTTTATTAAAACATATTAAAATTATTGCATATAACCTATTGAACCAAGACCTGACACAGTGTGCCCTATTTAAGATAAGATAAGATGTGCTTTATTTATCTCACAGAGGAGAAATTTACATGTCACATTTGGCATGGATAGAGACACATTTTAATGATTAAATTAATAATCCAATATTTTTGTATGGCTCTGACAGTAATTTCAAGTGAATTTTTGTTTCAAAAGGCTCAAAGACTAATACAAACTTCCTTCAAAGAGAAAATACATGTCCTGAACATTAAATTAATAATCCAATAATTCCTTAAGACTCAGTGCAGGCTGGTTCTAATACTAATCAAGTATCATCCCGGGGACAATATATGTCATTTGGGGCCCGGATCTGGCCTTGACTTTGACATCAATGTAAAGCACACATGACACTTTTATAGTGTTCATACAATTTTCCAAATGGGAAAGATTGTACTTTAGTTTCAAATATTACATACATGAAATGAATTAGGTTTTCAGAATTAATTTTAAATTAGTAACAGTGGTGAAAGACTCTTGTGGTGCAATATTCAATGTGGGAAAATAATCATTGAATGGAGAAAAGTTCTTGTTTTGACCAAGAGTAAATCAACATTCTATGGAGCCCCATTTCTCCAAGGTCGTGGTCCTGATCTTGGACTGGTTCTGAGTTAGCTGAGTATCAGAGAAGATCAAGAGATTTCAACAACCAGTTTTTTCTGTATTTCAATTACGTTCCCCAGTTTTAGTATTTTTCCAGTCAACTCCTTGTAGTTAGATGGAGCTGGGTGTTTTCCCCATGGTTTGCCCCGACATTATAATAGATCCATGGTTTGCCCTCATAGGTGCACATGTCCTGTCCAACACTGCAGATGGCGACAGAGAACATATAGCTCACTTTTACTCGCACATGCGCAGAACAGCGAATGTGATTTTGTTGTTGTTAGCTTAGTCGTTAGCCGCGGTGTTAGCTCGGAGCTAAAAACAGTTTGTTAAAATGTCTGCAAGACACACATTTAGAATTTTGGTGACTGCGCGGCTGTCGGCGGCTGCGGAGGAGATATTTGCGTTGTTTGACAGAACAATAGCGGAATATGAGGAGGAACTGCGGCTGTGCAAAGAGAGGCAGAGGAGACAGGAGCAGCTGGAGACTCTGAGGCCGACAGTGATGCTGTATAGGGCGGCCGAGGGGCTCTATCTGCCCGGGCAAAGCGGAGTAGCGTGTCCCCAGGGTGCGTAGAAGTTTAATAAAGCGGTTTACTTTCAGCTGATGGCCAAGTTGGTTTGTTTCATATACCTGTCCCAGTAACACAGTGGTGCCTAGTGTTTCTGTCAGATTATAGGTTTGATTATAAAAAGGGGGCTTTCTGTGTGGAGTTTGCATGTTCTCTCCGTGTTGGCGTTGTAGGTTTCCTCCGGGCGCTCTGCTTACCACTACTAATAAAAACCCGCCCTCTCTTTCTCCCATGAACATCTGGTTAAATACAGGTCAATAGAAATAAAAGGAGTTTATTCTTTAAGTTGTTCTTTTCTCTGAGACGTATGCAATTTGGATGGTGTGTGAGCTACTTGGAATGGAATTAGTGGATTCAGCTGTTTTTTATGTTGCCACTTTACTTTTCTCTTGCAGCCCCTCAGATTCTCCCGCAGAGTCAGGAAATCCCAGAGACACCACGGATTAAAGAGGAGCCAGAGGAACAGCGCATCAAACAGGAAGAAGAGCAGCTGCCAGAGTACGACTCAAGCATTTCTACGCATCCAACACCTGTGACATAACAAATGCTACTGTAAACATGTTTCTAAACTACTTTTGATGAAGTTGAATATGATTCCCAGGCTTGACCGAGAGTTCAGTATTGATTGTGTGAAGACAGAAGAGTCATCACCGCTTCAACAAACTGCGCTCAGAGTGGGAACATGGGGAGAAGACAGCAGCACACAGACTGAGTGGAAGTTTTATGACACTAAAGACCATGAAGACCGGAAAGCTTCAGTCAACTGTTCATGTGCATCGGTGGAGACGGAAGCAGATGGAGACCACACCTACCACGCCCCAATCAGAAACACTGGAGACAGGTCAAGTTACGCATACAGGTGCCCCTTTTGTGATAAGGTACTTACAAGTGATTCTAAACTGGAAAGACACATAGCGCTCCACATCGGAGCGGCAGAGACAGAGGTGTTTGTAGGAGACCATGCCTACCACATCACAGCCAGCAGAGGCAGCAGCGAGGAGACTCAGGGGAACTGTTCTGTCACTGACAGCGGTGAGGACCAGAGACCTCCACTCGGCTGTTTATCTGAACAGATGGAGACAGAGGCGTACGAAGACCACAACTACCAAATCAGAAACACTGGAGACATGGCACGAGACACATGTAAGTGCCCTCTTTGTGTAAAGGTACGTAAGAGTCAGTCTCATGCACAAAGACAAGAGACGGTTCACAGCAGAGAGTGGAGAAAGATTTACTTACTTACTAAAGATTACTTACAGTCCAAACTCCAGCCCTCTGCTACAAAGTATTCTCTGAGATCACAAGTTACCAGTGTCATCCAGCCAACTTCAGCTAAGTAAATGGAGGCATATACCTTGTGAAGCTCAGAACCGCTCTAATTCAGTCGTTGACTTTATTTGTAAATTCTGTTTTTTATGGTGTCACAAAGTTTTGAATTTTTTTCTCTTCAAATAAAAGACCAAAAAGTGGGGCTTGCCCGTTTGTTCATACAGCGTTGAATAAAGTGCAATGTTTTACACAAAAGGATTCACAGGGGAAGTAGTTAATAATTTATTAAGGTTCACACTTGATTGTAGACTTGTGTTTTTATACTCAAGACTTATACTATGTATATTTTCATCTTTTATTATTTATTATTAGGGCGACAGTAGCTCAGTTGGTAGAGCATTGGCCTTTAGGCCTGAAGGTCGTGGGTTCAATTCCCACCATGATACCTTCTCCACTGACTCCCACTGATGACTGCTGTCGTTGTGTCCTTGGGCAAGACACTTAACCCCACTTTGCCCAAAGCCCCCACTGAGAGATCAAGGCTATGCTCACATTGACAGAGCAGCCATCCTCCTGTGGACTCACCACCTGCAGAGGATCAGTGAGGGGCTGCTACGAGACTTGGGTGGCATCTCTGACTGCCACCCCCCCCCCCCGACCCAGAAATGGATTAAGGGGTAGAAAATGGATGGATTATTTATTATACACTATTTTCTTAATTTTTTGGAACCTGTGAGTAACAAAAGTAACCCGGAATAGAAATTAGCCAATGCTAACATATAGCATCTTCTTACCTCTCGAAAACGTCTTCACAGGATGGTCCAAAAGTTGGCTCTTGGCCCAAAGCTCCGTTCCACGTGTGTGTCAATGCTGAGGGGAGTGAATTTTTATGGACCAGTCTAGTTTAGTCGCTGTGAATTTTAGAAGTCACTCGTTTAAATGAATGGGGCTTGTGCTGACGCATGCGCAGATGCGTTTTTTCATAATTTTCTTGTGGGCGGGACCATTTTGGATAGCTCCAGTAGAGCACTATTTTTGGCCCATTTGTTTGAACGGTGGAGATAGGCGTGACTACGTCCGTTTATATCTACAGTCTATGGTTCGACCGAACCCACTTAGGTCCCGTCACACCTATATTCTCTAGTGATGGGAAAACAATCACTACGCTCTGGAACGTGTGTCACTCTTACGGAAGCAGATGCTTTGAAACACTGCATTATAGCGTGTATCAAAACAACTGGTCACGTGACAAACGTGTTAGTGTCTCTGCAGCCACTGCTTCGTTGGTTTCAAAATGTTTCATTGGCTCAATGGGTTTACCCGACATTGGTTCAGAGCGTTAAGACACGCCTCCTGTGTGACTGCATTCAGTGGAGAGGCGCTGACTAGCTACAGCATAAATTATGCGTCAATATGTCTTAACAATGTTGGCAAGTAAAGAGACAGAGTGTTGTGTAGTGTTGGTGACTTTGAAGTGGCAAACGGAGATTTGGTTTTGGTTTGGGATCATTTTGATCTTATTCAACCAAACAATGTTTTTTTTTCTAAAGCTGATGTCAAACAAGAAGCCGACTGAAACTGACAACTGTTGAAATTTTGAATAAAAACCTGTGATCTGCATAAAGTGCAGTTCCTTTGTTTCTGCACATTTGTTTTGAGATGTAAACAATCCTTAATTCCTTAAAAATAGATTAACAACAATATACCCATGTTTGCTGCAGTAAGAGTCTCTTTGTTGTAGTCAAGTGAGAAGATGAAACGGTATGAATTTTAAACTACATTTTGAACATGAATAAAGTTCAGAACAACAGCTTCTGAACAGCTCAACTTTTCAGAATATTTCAAATACATGCTTTTGTGGATTGAAAATCCAGTACTTGGAGCTGTCCATGTTCAGCTTATTTATTTATTTATTGTGGATGGCCCCTTGAGATGAATAATCTCTTTTTCGAGGGGGCCCGGTAGCTGACTGCACAAAAGAGGTACCAGGAGTATGGTGATCTCATTTTGCACTTTTATTCTCCTGCAGATGTCCAGATGCCCTCCCAGAATCCAGGCCCCGGTCTGAACCAAGAAGTCTCAAAGACTACACAGGTTAAAGAGGAGCCAGAGGAACAGAGCATCAAACAGCTGCCAGTGTACGAGTCATTTATACACATTTATCACGTTAAAAATAGACCTGTGTTCAGTCATTACAGTCTGTGGTTCAATCCTGCTGTATCACTCTGCTGGTTTACACCACATGCAAAATGTCACATCACAGACGAGCAGAAATTTACCTTTGAACAAATATTCCTGTCCAAAAAATCAGAAAGCTCTTGTCTAATAAACACAGTCCAATCACTACTATATAATTGATGCAAGAGCTGTTTAAAAACGTCATAGTAGTTCCGTATGGAGGTCTGTGTGTGCTGAGCTCTAAACTAATTTACTTTTAATGAATATGATTCTTAGGCCTGTTCCAGAGTCTGTGAGTGTGAAGACAGAGGAGTCCAACGGTGACTGTATGCAGAAAGAAGAGTCGTCACTGCTTAAACAAACTGAGCTCAGAGACGAGTCACAGACAGAAGACTTCATCACAGAAGACTTCATCAAAGAGACTCTGGGGAACTCTTCTGACACTGACAATGATGAAGACTGGGGAGCTCCACTCAGCTGTTCTGTCGGAAGGACCACTGGACAAAACTCAGATCTATCATCCGAACATACAACTACAGCAGAGACCAGTGCCTCTTTGAACACTGCAGACGTGTCAAGGAATGGCCAAGAAGCACAGAGGCATGAGGGGAAGGGGCACCAGTGTCCTTTTTGTGAAAAGGTCCTCTGGGATAGATGCAAACTAAAAAGACATATTAGCGTTCATGCTAGAGAGCGACCCTTCAGCTGTTCTACCTGTGGAAAAAGATTCACCCAAAACTATGTTCTTCAGACTCATATAAGAATACACACAAGTAAAATAGCATATACCTGTTCAATCTGTAACAAATCCTTTACCCAAGCCTCTGCACTGTTCAAACACAAAGTCACCCACATGGAGAAGCCCTTCAGCTGCTCAGTTTGTAAGAGAGGGTTTTCTCTTGAAAGCGCTCTGAGAGTGCATATGAGGACGCACCGAGAAAAGATAACATTCAATTGTTCAAACTGTGAGAGAACATTTTCCAGTCAAATGAATCTAGAGCGACATGAAAACACACATGCAGACGAGAAAACTGGGCTTTTAACCTGTAAGAAACGTTCTAAAGCAAAAACTGTAGAGAAACCTTTCAGCTGTTGTATCTGTAACAAAAGCTTTCCTTAGGCTGGTCGCTCACATGGTAACACACTCAGGAAAAACCCTTTCAGCTGTAAAATCTGTAAGAGAGCCTACGCACGTAAAGCTGCTCTAGACGTTCACAACAGAAGTACACACACGGGACAAACCTTACAGCTGTTCAATCTGTAACAAGTCCTGTAGCTTTTAGTCTAGTCTAGACTCGCATGTTTTTCATACTGAGCAAATGAAAACCCACATGAAAAACCAGTCAGCTGTTTCAGAGCTAGACTGAGTGATTGGTCAAAATGTCATTAAATTAGTTTCTCTACATTTTTCTACTTCAGTGATTCTTAAGACTTCAAAAACTGCTCTAGTGCTGTTCCCAGCCACTGCACTGTCGCCCGAGTGGAGATCACGATGGGTTGAACTTTTTCAAATTGTAGCACTTTGTGGATTCTTTGAAATGTGAGGTGAAATATTAATAAAATGTAATTGTGGGATTATTTATGCCTTACTCTATGGGGACAAAAGCTGCCGTCATGCAATCTCAGAAAATCCAACTTCCTTCTTGGAAAAATGGGATTAAATGCTGCTTAAGTCAGACTTTCAACTCTAAAAGTTGGCTGTCTCGATGGTCCTTGAGTTCACGTCACTGATTCCTGTCACCTTTACTATATCGCATTTCACAGACCCAGGTCACGCAAAGCATTTTACAATTTTTCAAATTGTATTATATGAAAGAATGAATATAGGGATGTGTTACATGTCACACATGGTTTTGTTGTGCAAAACAAGCATATGCTCAGTCAAAATTATAATGAGTGAATTTATGATACAAAAGCTCTGTAGAAATATTTAGGATGTGTAAGCTAAGCACACTTCAACAACATATATGCTCCTGTACTTCTCATATCACAGCAGTGAATGTTTCCGTGCCTCTGGTCAGAGTTCAGTGACAGCGTTCAAAGCACAGGTTCAGAGTGATATTGTTACTGATTTATATATATATATATTTTTTTTTTACCCAATTGTAGGTAAAATGTTTTTTTTTTTTCAACATTTGAAACTTAATTGATAACTTGGGTTCCTTATGTGAAAATGTGTACTAGTGTTTGCTTTTGTTATTCATTTCTCATTTTGTGTTTATAAACATCTCATTCATAATTTACAGCTTTTCTGGTGTGTTCCTCCGATCACAGGAGGCCAAAAACTGTACCAGCTGATGACACTTGTCACAGGAACATCACGTAAATCCAATCATATTGTTTAAAAGTTAATTCAACAATATGATTTTTTAATAATGAATACACAAAGAATTCTCACTTGAACAATACATCCATGCACTTCATATACCACAGGTGCTGTGTGACACCAAAATTAAAGCTTAAAGATTTCAAAATGCGACTATACTAGACTTCCGAGATAAAGTTAATGACAAAAAGCTCAAAGGGCAGGACAATAATATTGTACTAAGTGACAGACAAAAGTAAAATGTCGCACGCTTCTGATCCAGTAGGTGGCGGTAAGAAACATCTTAAGACCCACGCATGCGCATAACAGCTAGTGTGTCTTTGTTGTTGTTAGCTTAGCCGTTAGCTACACTTCTGCCGTGGTGTTCGCTAGGGGTTTGTGTAAAAAACTGGTTTGTTAAAATGTCTGCGGGACAAACGCTGAGGGTTTTGGTGACTGCACGACTCAGTGCGGCTGCGGAGGAGATATTTGCGCTGTTTGAAAGAACGATAGCGGAATATGAGGAGGAACTGCGGCTGTGCAAAGAGAAGCAGAGGAGACAGGAGCAGCTGGAGACTCTGAGGCCGAGAGTGATGCTGCTCAGAGCGGGTGAGGCTGCTTCATGATCGAGACAGAAGCGCAGTTCTTACAATATAATGTATTTCAACAGAAAACAAAAAATCCCACGGTACAGGCCCTGAAGAAGGCCCTATGTGCCGAAATGCGTAGGCCAGTCCCTTGTCATTTTTAAGTATGAAACGCTTTGAACTAATGATAAAGCTCTACACATGACAAGTTTTCTGACATTCTAGCATTATTATTGTCTAAAACAATGCTCCTATTCTCTCCTGCAGATGCCCAGAGGCTCTCCCGGAGTCCAGATCTTGATCTGTACCAGAAAATCCCTGAGACTCCACGGATTAAAGAGGAGCCAAAAGAACAGAGCATCAAACAGGAGGAAGAGCAACTGCCAGAGTACGACTCATTTATACACATTTATCACATGTAAACCGCACATTCCTGTGTTCAGTCATTACAGGCTATGGTTCAGTCCTGCTGTATCACTCCGCTGGTTTACACCACATGCAAAACATCACATCTCAGACCAGTGGGTCTTTATCTTTGAGCAAATATTCCTGTGCAAAAAATCAGAAAGCTCCTGTCTAAAAAAACACAGTCCAATCACTACTATATAATTGATGCATAAGCTGTTTAAAAATGTCATAGTTGTTCCGTATGAAGGTCTGTGTGTGTTGAGCTCTAAACTACTTTAATTTTATATTGAATAGGATTTTTAGGCCTGTTCCAGAGTCTGTGAGTGTAAAGACAGAGGAGTCCAGTGTTGACTGTATGCAGAAGGAAGAGTCGTCACTACTTCAACAAACTGAGCTCAGAGACAAGTCACAGACAGAAGACTTCATCACAGAAGACTTCATCAAAGAGACTCTGGGGAACTCTTCTGACACTGACAATGATGAAGACTGGGGAGCTCCACTCAGCTGTTCTGTCGCAAGGACCACTGGACAAAACTCAGATCTATCATCCGAACATACAACTACAGCAGAGACCAGTGCCTCTGTGAACACTGCAGACATGTTAAAGAATGGCCAAGAAGCACAGAGGCATGAGGGGAAGGGGCACCGGTGTCCTTTTTGTGAAAAGGTCCTCAGTAATAAATACATACTAAAAAGACACATTATTAGCGTTCATGCTGGAGAACGACCCTTCAGCTGTTCTACCTGTGGAAAAAGATTCACCCAAAACTATGTTCTTCAGACTCATATAAGAATACACACAGGAGAAAAACCATATTCCTGTTCAATCTGTAAAAGATCTTTTACCCAAGCCTCTTCACTATTCGTACACAAAGTCACCCACATGGAAGAGAAGCCCTTCAGCTGCTCAGTTTGTAAGAGAGGGTTTTCTCGTAAAAGCACTCTAAAAATGCATATGAGGACGCACCGAGAAAAGATCAAATTCAGTTGTTCAAACTGTGAGGGATCATTTTCCAGTCAAATGAATCTAAGTAGACATGAACACAAATATGCAGACGAGAAAACTGGGCTTTTAACCTGTAAGAAACGTTGGAGACCTGTGGGGAAACCTTTCAGCTGTCGTGTCTGTAAGAAACGCTATCCTATGCGCAGTCGGCTGGTCGCTCACATGGTAACACACTCAGGAAAAAAACCTTTCAGCTGTAAAATCTGTAAAACAGCCTACGCACGTAAAGCTTCTCTAGACGTTCACAACAGAAAAACACACAAGGGACAAACCTTACAGCTGTTCAATCTGTAGCAAGTCCTATAGCTTTTAGTCTAGTCTTGACTCGCATTATGTTTTTCATGAAACTGATGAAAGAATGAAGATGGGGATGTGTTATATGTCACACTGATGGTTTTGCTGTGCAAAACCAGCATATGCTCAGCCAAATTTATAATGAGTGAATTTATGATACAAACCCCCAGGTGCTCTTGTTTTAGAGTTCCGTGACAGCGTTCAAATCACAGATTGTTTCTGATTTTTATATATAATATATATATATATATATATATATATATATATATGATATAATTATACATTTTTTACCTATTTGTACGTAAAATGTTTTGTACAACATTTGAAACTAAAATGATAACTTGGGTTCCAACGCACTCTCTGCTTGTAATTCAGATATGTAGATTACTCTGCTAATCGTCCGGCCACTTCATCACTATCAGAGCTAGCCATGTTCAATAAACACAAATATAAATCAATCAACACATTTAAATGTTAATTGGAGAATACATTATACATATACAAAAAAATACTGTTTTAATGCGAGAAAAAGCGGTCGTGAAAAACCCGGAAGTAGATTCCGGGACATTTTAGGACACATTTTCAGAGGATCGGATTATGGATTTAGGTTAAGTTTATGTTTGGGTCACTCACTGCTGATGTTCAGAATTCTTTGTTTAGTTTTCATGCAGTTCGAGAGAGTTCTAGTTTGGAAGTTGCTAGCCTAACTGTTACTCACATAGCCACAGGGAAGCCTTTGGGAACTATCTTATCTATCTTATTTTCAGTCATTAGATAAACCTTTTGGCATTCCTAAAAGTGGACTGAAGTTTATTTTGTGTGTTCTGTTGGTACAAAGCCGTATAATAAGCGGGATAATGTATACTACGCAGTTCCTTATCGGAAAATAAGTACTGACAGGGCAAAGTACGCGTCGGGGTCCGCTTCCTTCCTGAAGGAAGCAGACATGCGTGATAGTACATTATCCTTTACCTCATTCATACTTAACAGCATTTCTGGTGTGTTCCGTACGAGATGGCTGATGCCCACCACCATCTCCTTGGTCTTCTACGCGTTGAGGAGGATACTACCGTCCACAAAGTCCTGTATTAGTTGTCTGTACTCAACGTCGTCGTCCTCTGTAATGAGTCCGATGATGGCAGAGTCATCAAAGTCTGTGTTGTGTCTGAAGTCTACAGTGTAGAGGGTGAAGAGGAAAGGTGCAAGAACTGTTCCCTGGTGGGCCTCCACACTGCAGGTGTGCAAAGTCCCTGGTTCTCATAAACTGGGGTCTGTCTGTGAGGTAGTCCAGGACCCACTCAGACAGGTTGTCGTCCACTCCAGCTGTCTCTAGATCACATGTGTCAAAGTCTAGGCCCGCTGCCTGCCATTGACGCACTATTACGTCAATTGCGTTTTCCGCTATTTTCATGTTCCCAGATGTCTATTATATCTAATATGTTTGGGGATAAGCTTGAGAGCATATTGAATCGAGCCAGCAGGTGGCAGCAGCGCTCTCTGAATGGTTTGAAAACAGCTAGATGCACTTGTTGTGCCTCTTTTTTCTCAGCTTTTTGGTGATTTCAGTAAAACTTCCCTCTACTCAACTGGGGATTACAAGCTAGAAACAAAATTCTTTTTGTTGATGAAAGTAGACAGTCTATTCTTTCAGAATCTGGTTTCAGATTTCAGATAGTCATAGTACACAATATTCTGCGGGTCTTGAAAAATCTATAAAAATCATCAGAAACTGCTGGCAATATGGGAGTACCTGTTCTAAAATAGGCTGGCAGGCAATGAGTTAATAAACATTGAACCAGTCCGGCCCTCGGCTTGCAGCAAATTTGTTTTTTTGGCCCTCTGATGTATTTGACTTTGACATGCCTGCTCTAGATTGTCCCTGAGAAGCCGCAGTATGTATCACAATATCACATAATCCATGGATAACCGTTATTATAGATCCATGATCCGTACCTCTGCAGCACAGGCTCTCCCAAACCCCTGAGCCAGACTCACCGAACCCCTCATGCTGCCTTTTCTGTTATCACCACTGGATGGAGTTGTAACTTTGCTCAGGCTCATCATTGCACAGTTTAGGTGAAGGAGCTTTTACTATTTTCCACAATGATTATTTGTTTTGCACTGTAAGCACCTGTGCCCAGCCTTACTCTGCCCACAAGAACATTTGAAAACTTTTTCTAAAAGGGGCATTACCTGGGGGACCAGGTGACAAGAAGGGGGGCTTAGAGTTGGTCGTGGTCTTGGCTGTTAGTGACAACTTGCTTGTCAATCAAAAAAAAAATCAGACAGTTGTCATGGCTGGCTCAAAGCATTAGTTTACATACCAGAAAAATCTTATTCCACCCTTACACATTAAGATAAATGTATAGCTAGACTACTGAAATATCTCAGCGGAAGTGGTGGCCAACAGATGTAATGTCTTTTTAAACCTCTAGATCTCACAAGAAGACTTGCATGGTTTTATACCACAGGCGCAGAGCAACGCACATCACACAGTACAGACTGACATCACACAGCACTCCAGAGCCAATGGAGAGGCCAGGACCAAATTCAAATGTGGTCCTACCGAAAAGGTAGAGAGGGCGCCACATAGATGGCTTTTGGTTCAAAAGTAAGATTTATCTCTAATTTGCACTAAAATGTTAAGATAAGAATTAGCAGGACATGTAGAAAGCACTATAAGAAACATTTATGCAGTTTTTGAGTTAAAAAAGATTTGGTTTAATTGTCCTTAAAAAGATAAATAACAAAGAACTTCAACCCAGTTCTTACATGCGTAGGTCAATATCCAACACAATAGGCTGTTACAGGGTTTTGGACCATATACCTCGGGTTCGATTGAAGCCAGGTTAAGAACCACAGTGTTAAAGTATGGAAGTATGAAGGAAATATACAGCATATGAAGAGCATGTAGATTCAAAATAGTTTAGATTTTACATAGAATTGCAATTAGTTGACTTCCAGTCATGGCCGCAAGCTGCTCGGTCACGTTTTTACAATCCAACATGCCCAGCCCTACACCCCACCTCCCCACAGACCCTCCCAAAAACCAAATGTATTATTATATATACACCCACATGCGTATACACTAGGGATGTAAATCGGTGACCGTTTACCCGGTGGTTGACCGTCACAGCGTTAACCGGTCAAAGCTGTCGGTTAAAAAAAGGAAAAGAGAGGGGATGTCTCTTAATAACGCTATTTTAAGCCCTATTTGCTCGGTGTGATGAACGGGTCCGTCTCTAGCTGTGTGCGCCAATGTATTATATATATATATTACCAAACTCCGGGACGACTCTCATGCCGCACGCGCCACATATCGCCGCAAATGGCAAAGTGGCACGCTCTTTGCCAAAACAATTTTCAAGTGGTAACTTTTGTTTGTTACTTACGTGGCAATAAAAATGATTCTGATTCTGATATGCACGCACACTTGCACGCGCGCACACACACACACTTTCCCCCTCTCCATACGTAACATCCAGACGCATCATCTCTCTCCTCTGTTACCGCCAAAGTTGCACACTGGCGCGGGTCAGAACTACATTGGAGCTTATATTTACACACACACACATGTATTGTACACAGTGTACACACACATACCGGTCTGTCGCGCTCCTCTGTGTCACGGAGTCCAAAGGATCCGCGCAAATACGCGGCTCCAGTCAAACCACATGGAACATGTTTGTAGTCACACCTATCTCCGCCGTTTTAACTAATGGACCAAAAATTGGGCTTTCATGGAGGGATTAAAATGGCCGCGGGGGCTGGAAAATGTGAAAAAACGCCTCTGCGCATGCGTCAGCCGGCACGAGCCCCATTCATTTAAACGAGTGTCTTTAAAAATTCACAGCAACTAAACAAGACTGGTCAAAAAAAATTCAGCACGCGTCATGGGACCCGCCCCCATTGGTGTCGCTCTAATGTATGTGCACCAAGCCCCGGCGATCCAAGATGGCGCCCTATTCAAATGAATGGTTGTGCTCAGTGGCGCTTTGTGACGGCATGGGGGCTGAAAGATTAGCGGAAGTTGCCTGAAACTCGCAAAGAACTATGGGAAACTCGCCTGTATTTGGGCATCGTCTGGTCCTCCCGGTTCTGCGCAGTGGATGATCTCCCATAATGCGTTGCGCCAAACACGCGTGTGTGGGTCTCACACCGGGTCTCACGCACGTGCACAGAGGGGCTCGGCCGCGCTCTGACCAATCAGAGCAGTTCATCAGAGCGGGAGTTAGAGCGAGAGCCAGACGAGCAGAGTTTGTGGCATTAAAGTGTGGATTTAAACAAAACCGAAGGATTTAAGAAGAAAAAAAGTTCAGGATGACAAGGGACACTAAAATCCCCACAAAATCCAATCTTTATTAAAGCTGAAGGTTCTCTGTCAGCTGAGGTCGAGCTGTTTTAATATGCATTGAGTTCTATGGGGAAAATTTCTGGGTAGCCCACGTGAATTTAGTCTGGTTCAGTCTGCAGTACCGCGAGAATCCCCTGAGCACATGAGTTATTCAGCTACAAGCTAGTAATACCCTATCCAGTTAATATAATACATCCATGATGTGCACAGAGGGGCTCGGCTGCGCTTTGACCAATCAGAGCTGCTGATCAGAGCGGAGCCAGAGCAGAGTTTGTTGCTTTAGAGTGTGGATTTAAAGAAAATCGAAGGATTTATGAAGAAAAAAATTTCAGGATGACAAGGGACACTAAAATACCGACAAAATCCGATCTTTATGAAAGCTGTAGGTCCTCTGTCAGCTGAGGACGCGCTGTTTTATAGTTTGCATTGAGTTCTATGGGGAACATTTCTGGGTAGCCAGCGTGAATTTCGTCTTGTTCAGTCTGCAGTCCCGCAAGAATCCCCCGAGCACGTGGGTTCTTCATCTCCAAGCTAGTAATACCAGTTATCCAGACCAGTTATTATAATAGATCCATGCTATTGGCATAGATAATTTTCCACAAACGTCACGTACTACCCACAATTCCACAGTTCGCCATTTTACCGGTCTAGCCGCCGCTAGTTGTAGGCAAACAAATACCAAACCACTTTTTTGCGCTAAAACATGCCGACTGCCTGCATCATTTGGGGGTGCAGTAAACGCGTATATTGTGGGGACATTTCGAAGGCTATTACGAGACAGGGGTGCAACTCTCGACTGAGAAAATACCCTTTAGATGGCGAGGATCAACCGAGAGGGATTCAACCCTAACCCTGATTGGTCGCTGCACGAACGTCCCGAGGAAAAGTTGAGCAAAGTTTATCTCCTGTGGGTGTCCCTTTTCCGCTCCTGCTCCTCCCCTTTCACTTTCCCGCCAAGTCCGTGCGGCTCTACTCAGCAGTCCCTAAGTGCGTGCCGAGAGGTCGGTGCGTTTTAACGCTGCAACGCGCGTCACCATAGACCGACGCGACGCATGATCCGGTCTGAACGCGGCTTTAGTCGATATGGGCGCCTCAAGCATCCCATCTAAATGAATGAGAGGGGGAGGAGAAGGAGGAGGAGGGGGGAAAGGGTAGTGATTTGCGGGCTGTGATATCAACTGCTTCCTTCAAAATAAAATATTGATTGCGAGAAATATTGCATCATATACATCATGACGTTTTTTTAAATTGTAAAACAAAGTGGTTCTCACCTCGGAGCTTACGTCACTCACATTTCCTGTTGAAATCTTCCTCTAAATGGGCGTAGCCTGGAGGACTAAAGGGGGCGTGAACGAGACTGGGCCGTTTACATTGCTCTGGGCGGGGGGCTGCTGACGTCAGGTCTTGCTTCAGACGTCAGGTCTTGCTGCCGCGCCAGTGTTGGCGCCAGATTCAAAATTCAAATGTAGTAATACAGGTCGCCAGCAGATGGCGCCTCACAGACGGTTTTAGGCAGAAAGTTTAACTTTCAACTAATTTGCACCAAAGTGACAAAAATATGACCAGGATATGTAGACAACACTATTGGACACTCATTTATACAGTTTATCAGCAAAAAAAAGTGGATTTGAGGGTAAGTTGTCCTTTAAGTGAAAGTAAGCCATTTCTGGCAAAGTCCACTGGTTTCGCCACTTTTCATATGCATCCAAATCTCCCGATTCTCAAAGGATCTTGCCTCACAGATTACTTCAGTGTATCTATTAGGGAGGAGGTGGACAGTATAATGCTAATTCAAGGAGGGGTCAGACATGAAACAAGATTGGGCGTCGGTCAGAACGCAGGGAAGGAAAGATGGGGAGAGACCAGGTTGAAGCTCAGGAATTTAATTGCAGCCGCCACTGCTGCACAGGTTGCTTCACACAAACACACAGTCTGCGAATACAGATAAATACAATGAATAATCAGACATATTATTCCATAACTTTTACAGAGAAAAATGTTCTTATAAAGCATGTTCACTTATATACACGCTCTTATTAGTACAAACATTTAATATCAATAAACAGAACATACATAAACGGCATTAGATGGCTGCATAATGAAGTTCCCTGAACCAATCAGAGCAGCTGATCAGAGCGGGAGTTATAGCGAGAGCTAGACGGGCAGAGTTTGTGGCCCTAAAGTGTGGATTTAAAGAAAACCGAAATATTTAAGAAGAAAAAAAGTTCAGGATGACAAGGGACACTAAAATCCCCACAAAACCCGACCTTTCTGAAAGCTGCAGGTTCTCAGTCAGCTGAGGTCACGCTGTTTTAATTTACATTGAGTTCTATGGGGAAAATTTCTGGGTAGCCCGCGTGAATTTAGTCTGGTTTAGTTTGCAGTACCGCGAGAATCCCCGAGCACATGAGTTCTTCAGCTTCAAGCTAGTATTACCCTATCCAGTTATTATAATAGATCCATGCAAAATCCCCGCGGCTTCCCGTTTTACGTTTACCGTACGTAACAGCATAAAAGGGCAACCACTTTACCACGGCCGTTTTTCGCTGTTCTTTTCTGAAAGAATTAGAAAAAAAACTTAATCTGTCCCGGAGGAGCGGTGGAGTGCGGAGCATGTAAGACGTATCTACAGACGCTCCGCTAGAATGTGATTCTAAATGTATTTTGACACCTTTTATTTAAACTTTTTTTTGGACACCACTTGTTGCTGATAACAATTACTGTCAGTCGACTCTTGAATCAGCAGTGAACCTTCAGACAATCATGTACACCAGAGCAAAGACCGATGAAGCTAAGGTGGGCCTCACGCAGCCTGAGGGCTCGCCTGAGCCTGGAGCCGTTTCCGAGCAGGATGCTAATAATGCTAACGAGCGGCTGCTAATACACATGGAGGTAATGATGGAGACTATGCGCACGGACATTGTAAGTCAGTTTGAACAGATTGTATCTGGTGCAATAAGAAAGGAAATCTCTGCTGTCTGTGAGCCCTTGCAAAGAAAGATTATATCGCACGATCAAACCATTGCGAACCTCGAGGATACTGCTACTGACCACGATGCTCAGCTAACTAGCCTAAATGCTACGGTAGCGTCGCTGACTGAGCGTGTTGGTTCCCTGACGCAGAAGTGTGAGGATTTGGAAGGAAGGTCGAGATTGAATAATATTCGCGTGGTGGGTGTCCCGGAAGGCTCCGAGGACTCCCGTCCAACTGTGTTTGTGGCCAAACTGCTCCAGGGCTTGCTCGGCTTGGACGGGGAACCAGTGCTGGATCGTGCCCACCGTACCCTCCGCCCAAAACCAAAGGACGGGGAGCTTCCTCGCCCATTTGTTGTGAGAGTGAATATATTTCAACAACGCTGCGTAATCCTACAAAAAGCTGGATCATCTGGACCCTTATTTTACAAAGGAAAGAGGGTTTCAATCTTCCCGGATATCACTACTTCAGTGGCCAAGAAGCGAGCTGCTTTTGCCAAAGTCAAGAAGGAGCTTCACTCGTGTCCTGGTGTGAAGTTTGGACTTTTTTATCCAGCGAGACTGCATATTACTCCTCCGAGCGGACAAACTCACAAATTTGAAGACCCGACACTATGGACTTTGTGCTGAAACGTTTAAAAACTGTGGTTATCCCGGAGTCTGTTTGAAGTTAGGTAACCTACCGGTTGAAGTAAACATTTTGCTCTGACATTATGACAACATACTATAATTTGAGTGTTCTCGTTGTTGTACTGGCATTATAATGTTGCTCTTTGGCAGGTCCACTTACTTGATATGTCCAGCACCATTTCATGCTTACTAATATCTGTATTTGTATTAGGCGATATTGTTTTCCTGACAGGGAATTTTAGATTTTTCTTGATTGATTGATAACTTTTTTAATAATTTTACTTTATTTTTATATTGTTTTTTTTTAATTATTATTATTTTTTGTGTGATCATTAGCCACCGCATTATTTTATGTGTAGATTGTTGCCTTTCTTATTTTTTTTTGGTCTGATTTTTGTTTGTTTTTTCTTTTCTTTTTCTTTTTTTTTATTGCTAATATTTCTTTAGATTGTACTTTAATGGGTCTTATTTGTATTCTTTTATTTTTTGTTATATACTTTATGTATTTTATTTTATTTTTATACCAAGGTGTCAATCTTCCTCCAGGGCCCTTTGCAGGCTAGGTTATGGGTGTTTTGGGGTGGAGTGGGCATCGCGCATCCCGTTTGGGGGGATGCTTCTGCGAGAGTTCTGATGTTTCATGTTTTTGTTTAATTTTGTTTTGTTTTTGCACACCAACCTCTCTTTTTGTTTTATATTGTCGACCAATTGTCCAAGTTAGCCCTCATACAACCCTACGGTTTAAATCTAAGATGCTATGCTGTCTTCAATAGGACAGGACCTCCGGTTCACAAGCTTTAATTGCAAGGGACTTAATAACCCCATTAAACGCAATAAAGTGCTTCATCATCTTCAGCAACTTGGAGCTCGGGTTACTTTCTTGCAAGAAACTCATCTTCGGAATGTAGATCATCTGAAATTGAAGAGAAGCTGGGTGGGTCAGATATTTCATTCCTCTTTTTCTGGTAAGGCCAGGGGCACGGCTATTCTCTTACATAAATCTGTTCCCTTTGTTTCGGACCAGGTTATTTCTGATGTTAATGGTAGGTACCTTATTGTCACTGGGACAATTTTGGGCCGTCGTATTGCATTAGTTAATATTTACGCGCCAAACACCGACGACGAATCCTTCTTTAAGCGTTTATTCCACTCTATACCGGATATGTCTACGCATTATCTGATATTGGGTGGAGACTTTAACTGTTGGCTCGATCCTAATTTAGACCGCTCCTCGGCAAAACCAGCTGTTATTTCACGTTCGGCAAAAGTGATCCGGTCCTTTATGGACGAATTCTCTGTAACTGACTCATGGCGTTTTTTTAATCCTTGATAAAATTGATAAATTTAAATTGATTTATTTCTGGTTGATAATCGATTACTTTCATCTATAACTTCATGTCGTTATGATGCTATTGTTCTCTCTGATCATGCACCACTAGTAATGGACGTCAAACTTAGCATGATGTCAACTGAACGTCCACGGTGGCGATTGAATGTGCGCTTATTGTCGGACAACAATTTTGTTATCTTTGTCTCGGGACAAATTGACTTTTTTCTAAGCACCAATAGAACCCCAGGGGTGCTCTTAAAGCATATATGAGGGGAGAAATTATGTCATATATACACCATGAGAATAAAGTGAGACAAGAAAAGCGACGTAGTTTGAGAGAGCAAATCTTACAACTCGACAATATATATTCACTCTCACCCTCTCCGAATTTGTATAAGGATCGTGTTTCATTACAATCAGAATTTGACACAATTATGACTTACCGTACTACTGAACTTATGCTTCAATCAGGTGCTCGTTTTTTTGAGCATGGTGATAAGGCTGGTAAATGGCTGGCACACCAAATCCGACAGGTATCTGCCTCTCGCCAAATAACTAAAATCCAAGCAGCTCAGAGTGTAACAGCTGATCCTTCGGAAATTAATGCGACCTTTAAAACATTTTACAACTCACTATATACATCTGAATGCACTCCTACAGATGACGATTTTGAAACTTTTTTCTCAGGTTTAACTATTCCCACGCTCACTCAGGAAACCGCTACTAATTTGGGCAAACCAATTGCTCTCGCTGAACTTAATTCTGCCATACAGTCTCTTCAGGGTGGGAAATGTCCGGGCCCCGATGGCTATCCGTCGGAGTTTTATAAAACATTCAAAGATAAAATTGCCCCTTTGCTATTGGACATGTATAATGAATCATTTAATTCCGGAGTTTTACCCCAAACACTTAATCAGGCCACAATCTCAGTTCTTTTGAAGAAGGGAAAGGACCCCCTTAACTGTTCATCTTACCGCCCCACAAGCCTTTTAAATGTAGATTTTAAACTGTTATCCAAGGTTCTGGCTACACGCCTTGAATCTCATTTACCCACTATTGTTAATCCGGACCAAACAGGTTTTATTCGAAATAGACATTCTTTTTCTAATCTTAGGAGACTATTCAATATAATCTATGATACCTCACCAAGCAACTCACAAGAAGCACTCATTTCGTTAGATGCCGAAAAGGCTTTTGATCGCGTGGAATGGCCTCATTTGTTTTATACAGTCAAGA
>OZ035828.1:16467492-16556443 GCA_964034765.1 Knipowitschia caucasica | reverse complement strand
ATCTTTCCTCTGTAAAAAATAAATAATGAGCTACAACTGGGAGCATTCTCCCAGTGACCTCTTTTATCTGGACAAGTTCAAAGAGCCAGAGGAAGTAATAACAGCAAATAACGACAAAAACACAACTCCTAACAGTCAGGAAGAGATTGACAACTTTGTTGCAGACCAGAAAGGTAAAAACACGATTAGGAAAACCAAGTCGGACATGAACATACTTCACAAATATCTAAAAAGCATTGGTAAAGACACAGGAGAGATTGAGAACGTATCCAGCGGACGACCTCAATCATCTGATCAGCAATTTCTCAATGTCACGATTTGACAGTTTGGTTGCATGTGTTTTTGCTAGAGGAAACAGATCGATATTTGCACAAATTAAAAACAGTCATCTAATAAAAAATGTATTAACCTCGCTTGCTCGGTCTGTACAGAGAAATAACCGTGGTCTGATATTTCTCTGTACAGACGCATCTATTTTCAATAAGAGTAAAAAAATCCACAGCAGCCATTAAAATCATAAAGACAAGTTTACAATGACATCCATTTATTTAAATGTAAAATTATTGCATGAAAATGTGCTGCTTCAATGTAAACATTATTTTTTATGTTCTATTTTTATGACAAAATTATTTATCATTTTTCTTTAACTTTTCAGTTGTCTGTTACTTTGTTAAGGTCATTCAGTGAAACAAAAAAAACTACATCATTAGGTTGTTTGTGGTTGTATAATATATAAAGTTCATTAAAATAAATTAGATAAATAAAATAAGTACAATCATTTAAACTGTTTGGTAAAGTTTATGACCCCATCCTTTTCGCACCTGTTACTTGTTGCTGCTTGTCTTTGGATTGTGCGTCCAGTTCTTCGTCTGGATGGGGGTGTTCTGCAGATTATCTAGATAATTTATTTATTCAGTTACATTTGTTTCTTTATTGACACAAAACAACCCTAGTCATTTCCTCAACAACAGATCATAAACACAAACAGTTTGAACACAGAAAAAGGCAATAACGACAAAGGGAGTGGGACGACCACTGTCCATAAATGTTGATAAATGTGTTAACAAATATACATAATTTATTTATGGAGTTGAGTGTTTATTAATTTTGAGTTCAATGTACATCAAATATTATTATCAAATATCAGTTAATAGAATTTTCTAAAATATCCTCATTTACAATCACTTAATTGATATTACAATATTGTACATGATTAGACTCGAAAAGGAAAGAAAAACATGTACAACATACATTTTGTACTGAACAAATTATTTCAGATTCTAAAACATAAAATCCTGATGTAAATATTCTCAGAACTTTGCAATTACACCTTAGTACCTTGTGTGATTTTGGTGTTAAATAACTTAAGTAAGTAATCTTTATTTATACAGAGCCTTTCACAGATCAGAGTCATGAAGCGCTTTACCTTTGGAGTGGGCATTTGTCTCTCACTCCACACAGAGCGGGGTCCCCAGTACAGAAGGCAGATGTCATGACACGGGGAGAACATGCAAACTCCACTGTGAAGCTTCTTGTGTTGCCCTGTATAGCGCTCTATAGATTCAGATTTATTGATTGATACACGGAACACAAATAAGGCACATTAATATTGTTTAGTGTGTTTATGTCTTTATTACGAGAAAGTATCCGTTCGTTCTGTTCTTCCTCACTGTGGGGTCCAGAGGGATATCATAGTCAGACCTGGTTGGATTCTCCTCAGCCAAATGACAGGCCTGAGCTGTTTGTGTAATCTGAGCTGGGATTTAATCCAGTTTGACAGATCAGACGCACGTGCAGCGGACACACAGCTGGAGAGGAGTCATGTGACTGACCGCCTCCACATGTGAGAGAGGTCAGGACCCGTGTGAGAAACTAGCTCCGTATAAAGCACGGGTTTAAACGGTAAGGAGCGTACGTATATATTAGGGCTGGGACTCGATAAAAAAAAAATATATATATAATTAATTAGAGGCTTTGTGATTAATTAATCGCATTTGTATCGCATATAAATATTTGTCCTGAGAACAGTAATAAGTAATTTTTTTCACATGGATTTTTAGTTTACCATTGAATAATGACTGAATACATAAGCTTAAGCAACACATGTTCATTGAGGATGATAAGGGGAGCAGACAGACTTCTTTCCATAAAATAACTTATCTGTTATCGCCTCCACACACTCTGTCAACAAGATACGCTTTGTATAACCAAAATCCACTGCACTGAATATATTTCGAATATTAAAAAAAATATATATATATTCGAACAAATATTAGACGGCCCTTAATTTTCGAAATGAATTGAATGACTGCAAATAAAATAAATAGCTCCCAAAGGTTTCGCTGTGATGTGGCTAGGCCATGAATCTATTGTGCTCATAAACTGTATTATTGTGCTAGGCGGATAACAGCTAAGCTAGCTAGTTCAAGAACTCTCTGGAACTACATGAAAACTGAACAAAGAATTCTGACCATCAGCGGCGAGTTACCCATTTATATACCCAACCTATATCCATAATCAGATCCTCTTCAAATGTGTCCTAAAATGTCCGTTTCATGTGAATGGTTACTTCAGGCTAGCAGGGCAGCGGAGCTAGCCACGGGCTAGCCTGTCTGCATAATAGATCCATGGCACAGACACAAGAATTGACAGGCGCCTGCTGAAAGCCCGTTGTACTCGCTGAATAATGTTAGGAGCCGTTTAATAAAATTGTAAAATGGTCTATGCTTGTTATAATGTACTTTTGAACAAGAAAAGTCACGGAGCTCAGTTATTGCGCCAGTATAATCGGTCCGTCTGAAACATATCCTCCAGTGAGGAACGTTCCGAGGTGGAGAAGAAAACACATGCGATTAAAATGCGTAAATTTTTTAACGCACTAATTTTTGTGGCGTTAATTAATCATAATTAACGCGTTAAAGTCCCGGCCCTAGTATATATATATCAAAGCGGATGTGTGTGGGAAAAGGTCGTTAGGCCCCCCTTAAAGCTTGGGTACCTAGCTTTAAATCCGCAAAAGAGTCTAGCCAATAAAATCCATAAAACTATAGTTCCTGGCTCTACAACTAGTTTTCACATATTTTCATGTATTTTATCATCTTGGATCAGACTTTCAATACAGAACGTTCTTTCTTATAAGTATGCAAAAGAAACATCTTGACAGGAAGACGGCATGTTCTTATAACACAATGTGTTATAAATAAATAAAAAGTCGGGTACCCCAGCTTTAAAATAATGGAGAAAGCTAATTGATCATGCCCATATCCCGTACAGTAGTTCCCAAAGTGAGGCACAAGACACTAAGCCAGGAAGGCATGTAAAGATACAATGCCCAAAGCTTTTCAATGTATTTCACCAATGATTTGACTCAAAACAATTTTTTTTTTAGTGAAATAGGTCAAATAACATAATATGTGATACATAAACCATGGTTTTCTTACACTTTACCGCTTTTAAAGAAATATTCCTGCTTTGGATGGATGATTGGGCTCTTATGTGAATGTCTAACGTTTTTACTGTATATTTGTAATAAGCCCCGTTTCCAGCCCTTCTTGACTCTACTCCACTCTACCCCGATTAGGAGCGTTTCCACCGTGCCTGCTAAACTGGTACCATGTCCTTCTTTAGTACCTGCTTGGCCCTTGTTCTATCCAGGCTGAGCTGGTTCTAAAGTGTTCTAACAGACAGTGATTGGCCAAAGTGCTGCCATGGTTACCAAGGAATTTCTACACATACTGGTTTGTTTTTGCTAGGTTGCTAAGATAAGGGTCCCAGATACTAAGGTGTAATGGAAACACGACGCTACAGACTGAACTGAACTAGTCAAGTTTGATAAATCAGAACTTGTAAAAAAAAAAGCGTAAACAATTTTAAAGCTCATATTTGTTTATCGTAGCATCACATTCAGGACGAGCCTCGAGTTTACAGTAATTCCTCAAAATCCAGTTCAAAATGTTGGTATTGTGACAACACCAGATTGTGATTCTGTGAGCGTCCTCTTCTAACCCACAGCTGCTTCTTGTGTTTGGAGTTTCAAACGTGTCGCAGCCTGATCCTGATGATGAAACTGGAAAAGTTTTATTAGAGTTTGTCACTTCCGCCGCTCTTTGTTAAAATCTCGTAATGTACACGTAATGTACACGACTTATTACAAGATGGAATGCTCTCCATGATTTCAGACGAAACAAAAAGTGTATGTGCCTGAATTTACCACTACTTTAAAATCAATGTGTGTCTCAGTACGAGGAGCTCTCTGTGTAACTTATAAAATGAATTAAAAATATGTAAAACCCGGATTGCATTTAAGAAACGGTTTTAAAAAGAAGAAATACAGTTACTAAAGAAATGCAAAAATTGGTATTCTGAATGGATGACACTTAATAAAGGTAAATTTTATTTATCACCACAGGGAAATTCATCTTCTGCATTTGACCCATCCTGATGCCACTAGGGCGTCTATCAGGAGCAGTGGTCGCCGTAGTAGCAGCGCCCGTGGACCCATCTCCAAATGTTGATGCTCTTGATCAGACCAGAGCTGGAGAATATACCTATTGTGCATGTTTTTAGTGGTAGGGAAAACCGGAGCACCTGGAGGAAACTTAAGGCGATACAGGGAGAACATGCAAACTCCACTCAGAAATATCCTGTTTCGGCTGGGATTCGAACGCAGGACCTTATTGCTGAGAAGCATCCACTAACATGTCACAGATGTTCTTTGGTGCGAGGCCATGGAGAGACTTGCTTAAAAGTCTAATCTCTGTTAAGAAAAATAATAATAAAATGTTACACTGACTCTTCTGACGTGGCTCTCACATAAAAAACCAATCACACATTTGAGAAAACACTGTGGAATGAAATTTAAAACAGTGAAAGAACATTGGTCTCACGTTCTGCAGTGAGTGATTATGCGAGGAAGAAAAGACGACATCAGACACACCCCCAACAAAGAACATGGATGTTTTATGCACATGAGGGCCACTTATAGAGCAGGACTTTAGCTTCTTCTTCCTTCAGTCCTCGTTCATGTGTGACTCCTCGGTGCAGAACACGTATGTGCAGAGACACGTGTGAGGAGCATTAAATATGTAGAGGCTTCTTAACATAATGTCACAGGCTATTTATACAGCAGCACCGTTTAGCTCCAGGAACCTCACACAGAGAACAGCAGCAGCAGCAGTACTAGTAGCAGTAGCATCAATAGCAGAAGTAGAACCTTATGAAAGAAACACTTGATCAGAAGTACTGACTACTCTGTAAACCTTTAAAAATACCTTTAAAAATACATAATTCTCACTGATTTTGAATAACCTTTAAAGCTCCATTCATAATAAGACAGAAGTGAGAAATTCAGCCAGTTTTTGATCTGAATGTAACACGGCACGATCTAATTAAGGCTTGCAAAACTTGACTGGAGGCAATACTTCGGTCCATGACACTGTGAATATTTTCATAAAGTTTGAAAGCAGAGAATTTATACAGAAGGGTTGTGTTTGTGATATTTACAGCATGGAACGAGCTGAAAACAACTGGACGTCTGTTTCTGACGAGGAACAAGAGAACTTCACTATTTTAACTTCACTTTTCTCGGAATCAAACGACCCTTCCTCAAATAAAACACAGATAATAATAACTGGTGAAAATCTCTGAATCTTCGCTTCATATTTTCTCATTTGTGGCTGTGACCTTTTCCTTCTAACTCTATGCAAATGCCACAGTTGCCACAATAATCCAACTTAATGAGTCCCCGTTCAACAGATCTATATTCTTACATTCTTTGCTCAATATACTGTCTGGAGTTTGTATTAAACACATATTTATAAAACAATGAGATGAAAAGACAGTAGAGGGTTTCAAGCCTGGTTTAAACCTATAGTTTCCACACAACCAAAGATATACATCAGTTGTAGTCAAGCAGGTTCTGGGTTTTCCTCCCCTCCCTCTGCTCTAATCTATCGTCCACCGTTTGTTCAAAGATGTTCTCATTCTTGAAAATCCAGTTTGGATGAAGCAGTGATTCACAAACACATTTCTCAATCTCTTTCTGTTTGAAGCTTGAGGTGAAATTGCAGACTTTTGCCCTATAATCACACTTGCCTTTGTTTAACCATATGGCCTGTACGTTTTATACCCCATACATATATATATATATATACATATATACAGTACATTAGTATTTCCCAACCAGGGGTACGCGGCCCCCAGGGATCCTCCGGCTCTGTCTGTGGTTTGGTCCATTAGAGAAGTGGTCTGAGGTTTTGAATCATTCTAAACCACAGAATGATGTTTTAATGAGGCAGCAGCAGCAGCAGCAGCAGCAGCAGCAGCAGCAGCAGGTGCAGGACTTCTCTTGACTCTGAAAACGAGGTGTTATTCAGCTTTCCCAGTCAGGAACATGAAATCTGATTTTGGAGGATTAAATCTTCCAACTGAACTTGTTCTTTTGTCACATCATATTCACATGCACATCATCAGAATAGAGCCAACATTGCAGTTGGAGAATTTTTTAAGTCGTGCTTAAAAAAGTCGTGCAGTGTGCTTAGGAATTTTTTAAATTAAGTCCTAAGCACACTGCAAAAAGATAACACATAGATTAAATACGTACAAAAGTCATTGAGTGAAAGGTAAAATACCCAATCCCTTCATTGTGCCACTGTTTAACATTATTTACTTAATTAAACCCAAGGTATTTTCTTTGGTTGGGGTTTTCTCAGGCCTCATTTCTGTGGCTGTGGTCGTCTTTTGGGTCTTTGTGGAGTTCTGAACGCAACGCTGTGCCGTTAGAAAGAGACTTCTGTGTTTTTGTTGGCTCGTTACTCTGTGTAAGACATCTGCAACAAAACCTGTGGGTAATGTTTGTTTCTACTTCTGCAGTCCGCTGGAGATGTTTTTACCATCTCACCACAGTTACATTAGCCCCATATATGGAATTTTGGAACACAGTCAAAAACAAATTGTTATCATATATATTTTAAGTTAGGCTCTGAGCTTCCTAATGAGGTATAGCATGTGTTTATTGGTGGAGCTGAAGTTGTTTTTTGTGTCACAATGTTATGTTAACAATTGGCCTTAGTTTGGACATGCCTGGTTTAGCAGGACTCTATACTTGGAAAATAAATGAATACATCTTGAATTTATCTTAATAAATAAGCAAAGTATGTAAAGCATGAACCTAGGTCTCTCCATGGCCTCGCATCAAAGTACATCAGTGACATGTTTGTGCTTATGAACCTGAACCAACTCAGACTCTGAGGAGCACAGGGACTGGCCTCCTGCTGGTGCCCAGAGTCAAGACTAAACACAGAGAGGCAGCGTTTCAGATTTATGCAGCTCATACCTCGAAAAGTCTTGAGACAGGCTTCTTCTCTGACAAATCCAGGTTAAAAACAGTTCTGTTTAGCTGAGCATTAACTGAAGGATTGCATCTCCACTCCAATGTTCTGTGATTATCTATGATTTTAATGCCTTGTTTGATTGATCTTGTTTTGTTTTTTAGCATACACAAAATGCTGTATGTGTATAAACTATATAAATATAGCTCGCCACCTCCTTCCATGTGGCTCGCCAACGGATTTAGAAATGAACAAATAAAATAATATACTGAATATTTCGGAATGTCCATCCATCCATCTATTTTCTTCCCCTTAATCCATTTCTGGGTCGGGGGGTGGCAGTCAGAGCTGCACCCAATTCACATTGATCCTCCTGCAGGTGGTGAGTCCACAGGGGCTCGGCTGCTCTGTTAGCCTTGTTCTTATAGTGCATGTATTATTCATTATTATTATTTATTACACTTTGTGCACAGGTAATGAATATGTGATGATAAATAATGACTGTTGATACAATGACTACGCGCTATCAGGCTCTCTCTCACCAATATATCACATGATTTTTCCCAGGACCACTCAAAGGAGTAGCTCTCTGGGTGAAAAAGGTTGGAGACGCCTGGTCTAGTGGAAATAAATATATAGTTGTATGTACAAATATAATAATAATGGGTCACAAGTGTCATAGATTAGAAATAAAACATGGCACGGTCTTTATTGAAACATATGTTCAATAAAGGAATCAATCCACTGAAATTAGATTACACAATAAGAAGCTAAAACATGTCAAATGAAAACTCGCTGAATACAAGGTTGTAATAGCCTCTGCTCTCTCCTCTTTCAGACTGAGACAATAATTTGAGCCCCATCATGATGTGGATCCAGACACAGACGGAGCTGCAGACAAAGGGACAAAAGAGGGATAAAATTAAACAGATTTAAACCGCGTTCAAATCTTCATAAAGAACTGCCACTAATACTGCTAATACTACTGCTGCTTATATACTGCACACGATAATCTGATGAACTGGTTTGAGAATAATGAGAGAGGATGTGATTGCTGTAGGAAGACGTTAGGGCAGGACAGCGTCAGGAAGAATGCATAAGAATAACAGACTGTATTGTATTTGACTAATCTGCAGCTTTGTAAAAGGATATAAAAATAGTTTTAAAGCCGGACGAGCTGCGACAGTGTGAGCAGGGGTGATACAGGGGAAGGACAGAGATTTACATGTCATTGCGATAATCATGTTTCAATAAAAATGGTAATGAGACTTGTTACTTTGTCATGTCATAAGGGCTTAGAAGGTTCTTTTAATGAGACAAAGAGTGTAAAGAAGCTGGTACCGTTTTATTACCACATGTTCGCAGTCAGTCTAAAAGATCAAGACAGATCCGTCGGACTGACCACGCCCCGCTGCGCTGTGGTCTCTGGACAAGTGTCCCAAGTGTGAACTAAGGGTAAAGCCCCTCGTCTCTGTTGATGGTCTGTGTGACCCGCTTCCTGTTTTCAATCGCATCGTTGTGTCTTTAGGCAAGACACTTCAGCCACTATGTGAAACTGGTTTATACATGAATGATTGGTGAGGGTCAGAAAGCCTCACTGCTTCCAGTCTGCTTGTCGCTTATCACCGCCGTGGGGGATTCCTGTTAAACTGTGAAGTGCTTTAGGCGCAAAGAAAGAGCAGCTTTGGGCGATATCGAAAAAAACCTTTGAAGTTTCTTATGGTCACATACCGTTTTATTAACATTTATGGACATTGTGGTCGAGACTCCGCTTTCTCTAGAGTCCAGACCAAAGGCTCCTGTGTTTGTTATTGTTACATGTCCTGTGTTTGATTGTCTGATCTGTTGTTGGCAAACAACTTTGTTAATTTTAGGGGGTTTAGGGCTATACACACATGCATTGAATGGAATTGAATACACATGATAGGCAGTGAAATTCTTCTGTTCCTTCCAGCAGATATCATTCAGATATGTAACAGTCAATAAGAGTAGAGACACAGCCCACCTTGATCTTATGGTTTCAGAATAACAGGTCCCTCTCATCCTCTCAGTCAAAAAATCTGAACACTTTTGGCAATTCAGCACAATCTTGAGCAACTGGCTTCGATAAAACTACAGAAAGAGTCTTATAAAAGCAACATTTTTGTGAAGAAGTCAGACCAAAAATGCTGTCATCATGTTCAAAAACATCTGATCTCTTATATACTTAGAGCTGATTGGCTGAGTGAGATTTGTTTTCACTTTTGTGTCTGATGAAGCAATTACAACTTTATCTTTATAAAAGTCAGTTTTTCATCATGATTTTCATTGATGAATTGATTTTGAGTTATTGCTCAGCTGAAAGGAGCTACGTAAACCTCACACATACTTATAACAGTATACATTGGGTTAAGGCTTTCTTACTTTATAAGCAAGAATGTTTTAATTTACAAATGTATAATGTATAAATGATAGAGAACAGGGAACAGGGAACAGCCACAGTTCTATCAGTAGTATATATTGTATGTCTTAGTAGTATTTTAATAGTACTTTTATAGTGGCAGTAGCAGCTACAGTAGCAGTAATGATATCACAGAGCCCTGTAGTGTTTAAAGGGGGAGGGGAGCAGACAGAGACATCAGAGGAAAAACGGTCAGTTTTAAAGTCGAGAGAAAAAAAACCTGTGACGATGCCAGTTTCCGTGGAGATGGGGATACCGGTTGCCGTGGAGATGAGGATGAGGGGTTGCCGTGGTAACGGAGGGAGTGTGCGCGTGGGCGTCGGCTTATATTTTATGAATGGAGTTAAACTTGGAGCAGACGTGGGCGTGTTTGTCCCTTTAGATTACACTGTTCTGAGTTAGTGGAGTTCAGTCTGGACCTGAAACATGATCTTCAGTCTGTTAGAGTTTTGGGAAATAACCTTCTAATATTATGGATGAAGAACACATCTAAAGAAACACCGTCCCGTGGTAGAAGTGGGAAATTACATTCTATTGATAATAAATATCGTAAATGGTGCAATTGTGTGATTGATGTAATTGAAAGCACACAGTTGTAACTAGGAGTGTGACGATATATCGATATAACGATATATCGTGATACTTTATCCCGCGATCAATTATCGATATGCATTTGCCAAGTATCTTTTTTTTTTTTTTATTAGTATCAATACATAATATGACTACATTATATGCATCTCCATTCCATTTATCATGAAATAAAGTGTATTTTTTCATTTAACATTTTTCTTTTATTTATGCCATAAATTGGCATATGGTATATTTCTGACCAATATATCGATAATCGTCATACTGTGAGATAATCGTTATTGTGATATAATCGTTATGTGAGCTTTTTATCGCATATTGTATCGTATCGTGAGGTACCCTGAGGTTCCCACCCCTAGTTGTAACATAACTGGAGAAATTAATAAAAATGTGTTGAAGGCAATACTTTTTTTTTAACCCTTTAATGGTTTCCTCAACCCTAGTAGATCCCCTTTTCGAGTAACTATATCTACTTTAAGCTTGGAACTGAAATATACCTCTTTGGGGCATCTCACTTGGTTTTAGGCACTTTTACCATTAAACTGCATCTCAACCATTTGGTAAAGGCCTATAATATAATACAATTGTGGTTAAAAAAAAAAAAAAAAATAACTAAAAACAAATTATTTGTGTTATTTGTGCTTCTACATTTCTCCTTGGATCATTTTTTTGCTTTAGTTCTCTCTTCTGCTCCTCACTTTTCAGTCTTTTGGGCTGTTTTGGTGTGTACGCAGTTACAGCCAGAGGAGGTATAGCCACTTTCTGCCTCCATGCTGCTGTGTTTACGCTAGAAGAGGCGTGGCCTGTTTGTATCAGTACCGCTACTCATTCTCTGATTGGAGGAGAGCTAGCGTCACGCCATGTTTCTACTCTGCACTTTTTACGGCCTGAATTCATACACAAGCTGAATCAATGAGCTCAAGTTTTCAATTAAATTACGGATTTTAATTTTTTTTAATTAAGTCTTTCCTTTAATCAAACAGTTCACTCCATGATGTGACATAACAATGGTCTGTTTATATTTCCTATGAACAAAGGTAATTCCTGCTTAAAATTTTGTTTTGTTTTTTGGATTTTGCATATGTACCTTTTTTATGTGCACTTATTTTGCACATTCATCTTTTGTGAGTAGTAAAGATACATCTGTTTAAAAGGCAGACAAGATTTTCCACAAGTATTTCCTTTTGAACAAGGCTGTAATGAGGTTATGACAAACAATAATGGCCTTTTATGGGAAAATATACAAAGCACAATCATGAGGCTTTGGCTTATAAAACCAACATGGTGTGAACAAGTCAGACCTCAACATGCTGTCTGGTTATCTTTTACATGCTGAGAGCTGATTGGCTGAGTGAGGGTGGTCCTCTCTTTTTCACTTTTCTGTCTGAAAAAGCTGATTTAAGGATGTGACAGAGGCCAAAAATACAAGAAAATGATAAAAACTATACAGAACCAAACTGTTTTGAGAACGAAGAACTACTTACATGGACTTTATTACATATAGTTCCATTTTGTTGTGGTACCTCACTTGAAAGTGAGGTACCTCACTTGAAAGTGAGGTACCCCATAATAAATACACAACGAAAGTATTTGTATACCTCACCTCATACAGTTAGGGGTGGGAACCTAAGGGTACCTCACAATACGACAGTACACAAGGACTTCAATTTGACTGATTATTTGAAAGTAAAAACATAGGAATCATAATCTTTACAGTGGAAGGTTCTGTACTTTCTTGGATGGTTTTGTTTGGTAATTTTCCACAAAACAACATACATTGCGTTTTTATTTCAACACACGGCTCCCAGCTTTACTTTGGGCACAAATATCTGCTTTTAGCTCTTAGCAGAAAACTGTATCCTCTGCATTGTCCTCTCAGCTCCCAGCACCTCCGTCTTATGGCACTATTTTTATCATGTTCTTCCCTGTGGCGGAGGCTGAGTCAGCAGAAACACCACAGTAACGTGAATAAAACATGTCCTCTGTACTCGGGGAGTGCAGGCTGAACGCAGAGCTCCGTTTCGGTCCCATTACTTTGACTTTACGGATCTGCGGATATTTTTAGAGCATTTTTAGAGAGTGGTGGTCCGTGTCCCTGGACTTGTCTCGTCATGTGAAAGAATGTACACGTGTGTTTAAACAGGGAAGAATATAAACGTATGGTCTGAGGAACATAACTAGAACTGAGGGACAGAACTTTTAAACCACAACAAAATGTAACGTTGTAATAAAATCCATGTAACGATCTCATAACAGTTTTATTCTATCACTAGTAGTCACGTGTCAACAAACAGTCAACAAACAATCATAAACAAAGAAAACAATTTCATATCTAAAATTGTATTGCTTTCAAGACCGCAAATGACGGGAATAGGATGTTATGTTTGCCAAACTCGTAGCACCACCTGCATATGAAAGCTAGATCCTGTCAGACCTCTGAAGCTAAGCAGGGCAGGACCTGGTTAGTACTGTGATGGAAGACCTCTGGGATAACCAGGTGCCACAGTGGTGCGGTTGCAGCTGTAAAATGCCAAACTGTTGTTGTGTCCTTAGGGAAGTCCTTTCACCCACATTGCCTCGCTTCTGTCAGTGTGCCCCAGGACAACTGCGGCTACAATAGTTTATCACCATCATGTATGGAGTGAAAGATTAATGCCATGTGGAGCGTCTTTGAGTGTCCAAAAAAAGCGGTGTAATAAACTTTTCATTATCAACCCTGTTACAAAAGAAAATATGAAAACAATGTTTTCCATTGGGACAAGAAAAGAAGGTCAAGGCAAAGTCTCCTTGCAGAAAGAAAAAAATTGCATCTGCGAAATAAGACTAAATTGCTTTTCTCATTTGCAAACATTGTTTTAAGAAATTCAAAATATTCTCATATGAAGATAAAAAGTGCAACTCATTTAAAGAAACATACAACACAAATTGAGGCATAGGAAATGAAAATGTATGTCACATTCAAGAGCCCTTGTTAGTTACAATATGCCTAAAAATCAGTCGAAACAGTTGTTTTCTTTTCACAATTTGAGAAATAATGATCGATTTGGTGAGAGCCAAATGCCAGTGCCTTACTATTTATTTGTTTGTGCGATGTGCGGACCAAAACTTCCCCGGCTTCCCCCGAAACAGGCGCTAGTTATGAGTCAGTGGACTGACTGATGAACGCCTTCAGCCGCCTGTGAAGAAAGAGTCAAAGGAATGTGCACGTGCTCCAGCTCCACGTGTCTCAGGATGTTTACATTTGTCTGTGTTTATCGTGAGTTATTTATGATCAGGCCGTGCTCGGTCTGAATGAATGTAAATAAATAATAAATTACACTGTGGTCTTTCTACTACTGCCACGAGATCAGCCATCATACATACGTACATCCATAAATACATCCATAAATAAATTCATACATACGTAGTACGTATGTAAGTTTTTCAATCCCCATGAAATTTGTAGGCCCTAATATTTTATCCTGTTTTGTAAAAAAAAAAAAAAAAAATACAGTGACAAGTCAGTGGAAGGTCCTACAGAAATAAATATTACTTACTTCCTAATTTATAGTCTTAAATTATTAATTTAAATATGACGACTTGCACAACAGTCTAAATGATTCATTATTAGAGGACTTGTTTCTCTCATTGTAAATATCGTTACTGCTTGTTGCACAGAGCCATGTGCTTATATCATCTGCAGTAGTTTGGAGTTATGTTTTATCAGAATCCCTCTCATGCTTTGGCCGTGAATACGTTCTACCCTGGCACGCCTGTGTGTGACTTTGTGTGTCTGCGTCTGTGCGCGTCTGGCTACACACTCAAATAAATGTGGTCTGAGTGATGGAGTCTTAATCTGCACAAGAGTAAAACAAGACTGAGGCTGTAAATGCAAAGTGCTCTCACCGCTGTCTCCTGTGGAAGAGCAACGGCCGATCAATGCACTGATTTATCAACACGAGACTCCAGAACAACTCTAATGTCTTCCGCACATGTTTTATGTAAGATTCAAGATCCTGCAAACAATAGTTTACGATTAATCAAGCAGAATTTGTTTTACCACCGGGAAGTATGTTGTAAAGCAGCTTCATGATAAAGAGAGTGTCAGAGAACAGTATATATATTGAAATCCAATCAGTATGTTACAGAATTAATGCTTTTATCTTTGTCCATAAAAAAATATATTGAGACTATTAACTTACTGTGAAATATCTCTCATAGAAAATAATATGGTGAAGCAAGTATGAAGGGTAAATAATGTTTTCCGCCTGTAACTCCCTATGCTACCACCAGAGGGAGGGTTACATGTTGTCTTGTTTTTCCATTTTTAAAATGGCTGGCTGCTCTTTTTGTAACAATTAATTGTTTGTGTTTCCAGAGCCGGTATCGACGATGTGGAGACGGAGGTGGTGGAGATCGAGGCCAAACTCGACAAGGTCTGTGCACTGAAACACTTATTGCCTTTAAATGGTTTTAATATAAGTTTTAGAGTCTATTGGTCACTAAAACACTAATACACTAATACACATAGTTGGAGCACACCAGAGAGGTTAGGGATGAAGTTTAAACAGTGTGAAATTATTGAAAGTTTCCCCGGCTCACAGAGCACTGCTCAATCCATTACTCCAAAATGGAACTACTGCAAATTTACTAATACACGACTGTCTATCTAAACTAACAAGCAGAACAAGAGAGCACTGACCCGGAATACCAATCCATTGTAGCTCTGGCTTTATGTTTAGGCTCATTGTCCTGCCTCAAGTGTTTTGTTTTGCCGACTCCAGCTGCTTTTCTTCCAAAATGTTAATGTCTTTAACTTCATCCATCTTGCCCTCAGCAAAGATTAGTCAAAGTAATCGACTTGGGTGACTATTGGTATTCGGTGGTAAACCAAGAGGAAAATGTTCAACTTTACTTAAAAATCCGTTATTGTAGAAGGGACATTGCAATCCATCATACGTTTTTTTATTAAGCGCTTTTCATACAAGAAATGTAACACAAAGTGATTTGGTTAAAAACAATCCCACATGCCCATGACCCCCTCCACCGGACCACCCAACAGATGCACCCCAAACCACATTTATTATTAAATACATGCACACACATACTCACAAACACACACGCAAACATGCACGCACACACACATCAAATGAGTAAAATAGATGCAACCAAAAAAAGATATGAAGCTAGGTGTCGGAGTAACCAGCTGAAGAAGAAGCTGTCCTCTCTGCTCTGGCTCCAAGGAATATAGGTCTAAATGTCTAAATGTCCAAAGTCCGACCCAGATGAGTTTGTTGCAGCTCATCATCTGTGTGTTGGAGTTCTGGGTCCTGGTTCTGTCCTGCGTGTGCATGCAGGCTGGTACTGTCCTGCATGTCTATGGACAGCTGTTATATTTCACAGTGTACAGTATACATGGCTTTTGACAGCTGTAGCAACGCTCAGACTTACTACAAACAGGTTTGATATCTCTGTGATCACACTTCAGCAGTTCTAGTTCTAGTGGTTAGAAAAGTGTATACTGTGTGTGTTGAGGGGTTATTGAGCCTTAGAACATAGAGCTGCTACTGTAAGTATCCCCCGCGATAAACAAGTTTCCACTGTTGTTCATTTCCCACATATTTCAATGAGACAAAACCACATTTTTCTCAATAGAAAAGGCTTTTTTACATTTTCTGTTCTATGTATGATTAAGCATATAAGCAGTGAAACAATGTCGGACTCAGATACCATCAGACAGAGATGGAGGAGACTGACCAGACCTGGACTAATGTGGTTATTGACCCATTCCCTCCGCTGCGTAATGCAATGACCACAGAGGAAGACGTCAGACTGCATCTCCTGCTCACTAGAACAGTTATTTACCTACACAACATTATAAAGGAGCATTTTGTACGGCTAAAGTCCATTGTTATTGCTGCTTCTGTCTCCACAACGACGCAGAGGCTCCTGGGAACTACTGATAATTAAAGGTTCACAGTTTCTGCCACAGCTGCATCCAACAACCACCAAACCCCCCTAACCGGCCCTAGCCCCTCCCCGTCCCCTCCCTCGTCCCCCACGCCCGACCCCCCCCAGTGAAATCTCCCACAGTGGGGTGTGCCTTTGGGTCTGGAACACCACACATAAGGCGTTTCCCGCTCCAGACCCGTGTTGAAATGCTGCGTCGACCAGGGACCACTGTGGGAATGGTTGTCGTGTTGTTTGGACTCATGACGGCTTTTCGCTGTAGGGAAAACAGGAATGTGTCAAATTAAATGGATCAAAAAAAGCTTCAGACTCTCAAAATAAGTCACAGCGCAGTGCACCCCCAGGACCAGAGGGAATCATATTATTATGTTCATCGTCCACGTAAACATTTTCCAAAAAAAAATTCACAAGGACAACTTTAAAAAGGAAAGAGCAGTTTTTACAAAACCACAAACTTATATGATAAAAGCTTCACTCTTCTTGGGATTTGAAAAAAACTTTTTTTTTTTTTTTTTTTAGAAAAACACAATATTGGTTCTTTATTTTGAAATAACGTTTTTTATTTTCTTTTTTCTCCCCAATATTTTCAGATTTTTCGATTCAAAATGCTTTCAATATTTTAAAAACAATTCTTCTTAAATAAAATATGAATAGTTCAATAGTGTGTATTTTTGTATGTGGTGGAGCGTTAAAGCTGTTTTATACTGAATCGTATCAAATCACGTAAGAAAAATATATATAGAAACGTATTGTATTGTATTTGTACGTATATTGTATCTTATTAGCAGGCTCTGAAATATACCCAGCCCTACTGTTGTTCCACAGCTTTTTCTGCTGTCATTGTGCAAAGTCTTGTCCCTCGTGTGACTTTTATGTAGTTTTAGAACCTTCTTCACCTTCACATGTGAGCAATGGGCTTTAAAACGGTTTGACTTTATTTTGTTTTAAATGACTCTATTATAGAAATAAAAATCATTATATCTGATGATTTACTGTGACACAACCTCCTGTTTTATGTAAATAATGTTAACAGATGATTCAAACCTGCAGGAATCACTCAAACACAGCTTCATGTGGAAAAATGAAACATGTAAACTACTGTTGTGTCTCAGTCGGGAGGATTACTCTGAACCAAGCACTGTTTGTTCATACGACTGTGTTATTAATATCTCTGTGTCTCTAAATATCCTCCTTGCACTGCAGCATTCAGCTCTTTTAGTCTATTCGTTCGTGTTATAAGTAAATCTCAAATGAAAGTTGAGCCTGATCTAAATAAAACATATTTCAGCAGTTTAACTTCAAGCAGTTACCTTTTAAGAGCGTTAAATCTTAATCTTTCATTTAATAAGAAATTAAAGATTGTATTTGTGTTCAGTAATAGCAATTTCTGGCTCTAGGTCTGAACTGCAGCCGAGTCAGGGCCAGTTTTCAGCAGCAGGTTCCAGTATTTTTGAGTGGAAAACTAAAGGCTCGGAACGACACAGAATTGGCACCGTTTGGAAGGAAAATGGATATAAGGGAGTGGAGCCATCGTTGTCCCCCGCTCAGAACACTCATTTGAGCAGGAAACGAGACAATGAACAATTTGGATCTGTGTCTGGAGTGTTGGAACATGCTATATATTGAGTTTGAAGTACTAATATTCACTGGTCTGTATGTGTGCTTTGTGTGTTTGTTGTGTGTCCAGCTGGTGAAGTTGTGCAGTGGGATGATCGACGCGGGTCGAGCCTACGTCACTGCAAACAAACTGTTTGTGAACGGAATCAAAGACCTGGGGACGCAGTGCAAGAAGGAGGAGATGATATCTGTGAGTACTACTGCTACTGCTACTGCTACTGCTATTACTACTACTACTACCACCACCACCACCACCACCACTACCACTCCTACACCATTGTGTGCTTCACAGAGCATCGCTCTATATGGTATGAAGACGAGTTATAACATACAACAGTATATCTTTAGAACACATTTTTTCAAAAACCCTGTCAGTGTTAAAACTCTCTCTCACTGTTTTCAGGATTTCCTGGAAAAATGTGGCGAAGGTCTCCAGGAAATTGTCAACTACCACATGGTGAGAACAAGTACACACACACTCATACACGGACGCTTGCACACACACTCACCTATGTCACACACATACCTATGACACACACACACATACCTCAGCACACACAGCTGGGTGCAGCCGGCCCCTCCCTCTGCTCCTTCTGTTCTCACTCGTACGTTTGGTTTGTGCCAGAGTCCAGTCTTGTATCAAACAACAGCAATGGCGCGGAGAGCCGAGCAGCACTTCTGTCCTGTGTGTTTGCATTTACTGAAAACTCCGGTCGCTCTCCTCTGTGGACACAGCTACTGCCTGAAGTGTGTTCAGCAGCACTGGAACAAAGAGGAGGAGCAGCGGCTCTACACCTGTTCCGAGTGTGGTGTGAGCTTCAGCCCCAGGCCAGTGCTATCCAAAAACATCCTGTCAGAAGTGCAACTGGAGCTGAGGAGCACAGCGCCACCTGCTGACCTCTGTGGGCCTCAGGACCTCTGTGCTGGGCCTCAGGACCTCTCTGCTGGGCCTCAGGACGTGTCTGAGAAGCTGAGAGCGGTCCAGTCCTGTCTGCAGTGTGTGGCCTCCTACTGTGAGCGCCACCTACAGCCTCATTATGAGTCTGCAGCCTTTAGCAAACACCTGCTGGTGGCGCCATCGCACACGCTCCAGGAAAACATGTGTTCTGAGCACAACGAGCTGAAGAAGATGTTTTGTCGCACTGACGGACAGCTCGTGTGTGTGCTCTGCTGTCTGGAGGAACACAAGGAGCACCAGACTGTGTCCTCAGCCTCAGAGAGGGCCCAGAGGCAGGCACAGCTGGGGCCCCAGAGAGACCTGCTCCTCCAGAACGTCCAGCACAAAGACACAGAGCTGAGCTCACTGCAGCAGCAGGAGAAGGACATCAGGAGCTCTGCCTACACAGCACTGCAGCTCAGCAGGGACAGCTTCAGAGACATGATCCTTCTCCTGGAGACAAGAGCCAAAGAAGTGGAGCAGCAGATCCAGTCTCTGGAGGATAGCGGACTGAGCCGAGTCCGAGAGATCCAAGACCAAGTCCAGAAGGAGCTGAGTGAGCTGAAGAAGAGCCTCTGTGACCTGGACACACTGTCCCTCACCAAAGACCATAACACCTTCATACAGCTGCACACTGCACTGGCCTCACACGCACAGGGGCCAGTCCCAGCCAGGGGCCACACAGAGGGGCCAGTCCCAGTCAGGGGCCACACAGAGGCCAGGAGCCCCTTTGAAGCAGTGACCAGAGCTGTGTCTGGGCTCAGGGAGAGACTGCAGCTCACTGTGGAGGAGGGACGCCGCAGCATCTCTCTGGCTTTGAGTCCAGTTCAGCTTTTAAGGACAGAACCCAAGACCAGAGACGAGTTCTTACAATATTCTACAGAGTTCACTCTAGACAAAAACACAGCTCACTCCTGGCTGTCTCTGTCTGATGGAAACAGAAGAGCAACATTCATGAGAGGAGACCAGAGGTATCCAGGTCTTCAGGACCGATTCAGTGACTGGTCTCAGGTCCTGAGCAGGGAGAGTGTGACGAGCCGCTGTTATTGGGAGGTGGAGTGGAGTGCGGAGGATGGTGTGTTCATTGCAGTTTCATACAGAGATATTCAGAGGAAAGGAGACTATGAAGAATGTGGATTTGGATTCAATCATAAATCCTGGGCCTTAAACTGTGACAAAATCAGTCCTTCCTTTTATTTTAACGATGTGGAGTCCCGGGTCTCAGGTCCGGTCGGGTCCAGAATTGGGGTTTACCTGGACCACAGCGCAGGGGTTCTGTCCTTTTACAACGTCTTTGAAAACATGAGGCTGATCCACAGAGAGGAGACCATGTTCACTGAGCCACTTCTCGCTGGGGTCTGGCTCCTGAATTTTGAAGACACGGCGTATTTTCCTAAACTCAAATAACAGCTTTGATTGTCAATGGTTGGATCAAATCCGAGCCTAAAATCATCTCTTAGCAAATAGTTATTGGGCATTATCTGTGTTAATTTGTCTCACAGATTCAGAAAAAGTCAATGTCGGCCTAAATACTGCCACAATAAATACTGATTAAATGTCTGATTTCTAATATAAAAGGATATAAGGAACCTGACTGCACTTCTGTTTTACTGTAGTCCAAGAAAAACAATGGATTATTTTTGTACTGTATGGTTTTCTGACGCTCAGTGAGTAATTTGTATACTGTAGTACTGTGATGTACAGTATACTACAGTATACTGTAGTACTGTGATGTACATTATACTACAGTATACTGTAGTACTGTGATGTACAGTATGTAGTACAGTATACTATACTGTACATCACAGTACTACAGCATTGGGTCAATGCAGTAAAGCAAAAAAACTAATGTAAAACTAGGCAATTGTGCGTGTGTGGATTATGGATCATGGTTCATGCTATTTCCACAAAGGCAAGTTCCTGCTCGTGGTGAACAGTTGTTATTGACAACCTCCAGAAGGTCTCCTAGTCCATCCATCCATCCATTTTCTTCCCCTTAATCCATTTCTGGGTCGGGGGGCGGCAGTCAGAGCTGCACTCAGTACACATAGCACCAGCCGCTCACTGATCCTCCTGCAGGTGGTGAGTCCACAGGAGCTGAGATCTTTTCAGTTGGGGCTTTGGGCAAAGTAGGGTTAAGTGTCTTGCCCAAGGACACAACGACAGCAGTCATCAGTGGGAGTCGTGAAGTAGGTCTTACGGTGGGCTCGAACCCACAACCTTCAGGCTCAAAGGCCAATGCTCTACCAACTGAGCTACTGTCGCCCTATTTATACAGAGTCATTCTGTATAAATATGCAAAGTTTAGTTTTTTACAGTACTGTATACTGTACACAGTACTGTGACATCTCAGTACTTATTTTATGTTTCACAAAACGTTTTTTTTTTTTTTTTCAAAAGGAGCAATAGCCAACTCACAGTACAGTACATGTGATACAGTACTGTACTGCAGATGCAGTCTGCAGTAGACAGTTTCCATCTGTAGTTCCTGATGATGGAGCTGAGGCTGGACTCTCTGCGTCCCTCAGTGTGAGGCCATGGTTTATCACATGATCCTCCAAAGTTGCTCTAATGTCATCAGAAATATCTTCAACCACAGCCTCCTCTTTCCTTGTTTTCTTCTTCCTCTTCCTCTTGCTCTGTCTCCAGACTTGCAAAGTTCTGAAAATGGCTAAACTGTTTATGTCTGGCTGATGTGTGTCACATTTTGTAAGTCAGTGTTTTCAAGTGTGTGTCTCAGTGTTTTCAGTCACACAATGTGTTTGGTATTTTGAACAGATGTGTTTTCCCAATGATAACTCAGGATTGCATTTATGAACAAAGTTTCTTATGTATGACAGTGTGGTGAGCAGGTGACAGTGTGCTGCATCAGATCCATGCAGCTAAGATCTGGAACAATCTCCCTGAAAATGTGAGGGAGGCGTCTACTCTGTCAATGTTCAAATCCAGGTTAAAGACTGTTCTGTTTGCCTGTGCATACAACTGAAGGATTTTATCTCCATTTTTAATGCACTGCTGTCATTTATTTATTTTTTTAAATTTCTTGTGTAATTTTGAAAGTTTTAATGGTTTTATTCTTTTGTGTGATTTTAATGTTTTAATTGTGTTTTAATCTTTTGTGTGATTTTAATGTTTTAATTGTGATTCTGGTGTTTGTTTTATGTGATGATTTGTGATGTGGACTGTGAAGCGCTTTGTGTTGCCATGTGTATGTAAGGCGCTCTACAAATAAACTTTGATTGATTGATTGATTGTTGTAGAAAGAGAAAGTGTGTTGTAGAAATGAAATTAAAGTGCAATGCAGTACGTTTGTTTAAGGAATGGTCAGTCTGTGTTTTAGGTTTAGTACAAAAGCTTCAGGTTCTGTAACTTTTGTCTAAGCATCTGTCTATAGTGTTATAGGAAAAAACTGTAACAACTACAGATCATAAATAACGAAGTTTATGAGACGTGAGTCATGTGACCAGTGTGTTGGCAGTTTGCACGTGCTCAGTGCTGACGCCGCTCTGTGACGTCAGCCTCAGGGTTCAAACTAGTACAAATATACCTACAAAAGAAAAAGTACTTTTCTAAAGATAACAATATGTAAATAAATCGAGCCACAACATGCAGTTTCATCTTATTAGACAACATGTTATATTTTGTAAGAAAGAGCCCTGTGAGTCACTATTTGAGGCTTTGGTGCTGAGAGCTGATTGGCTTAGTGAGGGTGGTCCTCTCTTTTTCACTGTTCTGTCTGAAAAAGCTGATCTAAAGATGTGACGGAGGCCAGAAATACATGCATATAAGTACTAGAGGTGGAACTGTTTTGAGAGCGAGGAACTAATGATGAAGAATGTATTATATATAGTTTTGTGGTTTGAAAGTTAGGCACCCCAGCTTTAATCTTTAAACTTTCTCAAACATCTCGATCCGTCTTAAACTATCGTACATTAATACAATAACTATCATCCAACCAAATACAGCTCAAACGTGTCACACATTAGATATTTAGTTTGGCTTCTGTAACATCTTCAGATCAGAGCAGTGAAAGAGAGAGAACCACCCTCCCTCAGCTAATGGTAAAACTCTATTTTAGCATTTTTTTGGCAGAGATTGGACTTTTTTTTTTTACATTAGCCATGACAAATATTTTATAGAGTTTTATTCACAATGTGGGAATGTGTTTTGCTGCTGCGAGTTTGAACAGAATAAATGTAACCTCCTGTTTATTAGTCACGCACCACTTACTTCAACACAATAAATATGATAAAGGTGATTTAAGAGCATTATTCCTGGACCTTCTGATGCATTTTCTGTTCGCTCCTGTTTAATCTTTCTCCATTCAGTCCCAGCTCAATATTTCTCTCATTCCAAAAGGTGTAATCCACAGGGATGAGCTCAGATTATAATATTGTCCAAACGATTCATCAAAAGTCAACGTCGTGTTTATTGTGCGGAGATTATTACAGATTGAGTCATTTCCAAACTCAAATGTAAAATGCAGTTTTGTGGGAATCACTGGGAAGACAATGGGGCATGATTGTGGATGAAGGAATTGGAAATGTTCAAGAATATAGATGGGTGACAGCGCCATCTTGTGGTGAAGAACCGCCACTGTTATAGGGAAAAATGCGTTATATTGTTGATTTTAATAATGTCTATATAAAATCTGAAAGGGAAAGTTGTATGTCTGCAAAATTGGTAATAATTTTGAATGTGTTATTTGAATTTAGGAATTCCACACACACAAACATTTATATACTGCATGTGAGAATTATATTGGCAAAAAAGATTGTATCAAGTAGTTTAGAACATATATGACTTTAATTTGCCTTATATTAATATTGTTTTTATTATTAGCAGTATTCTTATTGTTGTTGTTGTTATTATGGTTTGTTTTAGACACATGGTCCATACATATTAAAAAGATGGGTCATGGAGATATCCCATATAACTCTCCATTTATTTAATCTAAAGAAGATTAGATTAAAGAAACGGTGTATAGATCTGCTCACGGACAGAAAAAAGACATTTGAAAATATGATATGTTTTATGTGTTCTGGACTATGGCTCTAAGACTTTCATTGTAATAGCATCTTTTTATATTAGTATTAAGGTATATTTTCCAAGATCCAAAAACAGTTTTATTGTTGTTTTCTTGAGTTTCTCTGATATTCTTTGTTTCTCTGGTTTTGTTCAGATCCTGTTTGATCAGGCGCAGAGGTCCATCAAGCAGCAGCTGCACACCTTCATCAAAGAGTGAGTCTCACAAGAATGTATAGATTATAGATTATTCCCCATACCAACCTCATAGCAATGTCAAGCTCAGAAATAAAGTGATGGATATAATATTTAAGTAACATTTTCCACATAACTTTGGATTACAACCATTGGAATTTATTGAGAACGTTAATTAAGTCCAACATTGTTACAATTCAATTATTGTACTTTAGTTTTCTTGAAGTACAAACAGGCAATCAGGAGCAAAGTCTTTTACTTCTTGCGCTGTGAGCTGCCTGAAGCCAAACTAAGGGAAATTTCTGTTTATATTGGGATTTTCAAAGATAATATCAAAATAAAAAACACCTGAACATATGACAATCCGACTAAGGAGTGGTCTGCAATACCAAAGACGCTCCCATCAACATCTGGAGCAGTGCAGTGGAGAGGATTGAAGAAGGCCGCATTTGGCCCCGGGCCTGAGTTTGGACATGTCTGATCAAAGTGTCCGTTTCTTTTTATTGTTTGCTTTGTCATTTTGATTGATGTGTTTGTCCTGGGCCTGGGTGTGTATGTTTTGTGGTTTGTTGTTTAGCAAAAGGAAGTTAGAGAGGTTTACTTTCCAATGCATGTTAACGGAGCCAAAGAACATTCACATTCCCAAAGGTTTTTCTTCTTACTGCTGTTGTGTTTTTTGTGTGTTTCTTGCAGAGATGTCCGTAAGTTCAAAGACACTAAGAAGCAGTTCGACCGTGTGCGCGAGGACATGGAGCTGGCGCAGGTGAAGAACGCTCAGGCCCCGAAGAACAAGGTCCACGAGGCTGAGGAAGCCAGTGCTGCGCTGGTGCTGAGCCGCAAGGCCTTCAGGCACCTGGCCCTGGACTACGTGCTCCAGGTGAATCCAACAACAGATTTTTTTACCTTATTTATTTCTTCATATGTCCCATTAAACCAGTGAGGCTTCGATCGCAAACTACCATTGATTACAAATAAAACTCAGAATCCTTTAGAAATTGATAAAATAAAAAATAAAGGTTGATTAAAAAGTTGATTTACTTTGGTAGTTCAACTTACAATGTGAGACTAATATGACACTTGTTACAAGCAAAGATATGAAGCCTTTTTGTTATGATGTTGATAACAGCTGTAAAAAAAAAAAAAAAAAAAGGGAAATCCATAAACATCGACATTATAACAAACAGTCTATATCAAATATTGGTTTCACATTTTAAGTTGAATTACAGAAGTTTTACCTCTAAACAAATAATAAATAGGACTTCAAAATAATAAATAGGACCTCATGTCAAATTACAGGTTCATATCACTCCACCTGAGCTGTCACCATAGCAACACACAACATTAATCATAAACTGTTTTGTTACAGTTTAGTTTACTACTCTTTACTACTGTTTAGCACCGTTTTGTGTTTAGACTGAATTCAGCAAGAAGTTGAATTCAGTCGCTTAAAAATGCTAAATATGTTTTGTTTTGTACAATTCCGTTTTGGGAAATTTTCCCAAAACAACCCGGCTCACAACATACTGTCTTCATCGTATCAGAAAACATCTTTTGCACTTAACATACAAAAGAACGAGCCCTGTGAGTCACTATTTTACTCTGTTTGCTGAGAGTTGATTGTCTCAGTGAGGAGGAAATAGTAGGAAACAATAGGAAATAGTTTCATAGATCTTATGACTTATATATTTTTTTCAAATTAGTCTAAATTGCTTATTAAAAACTACAGTTATTGTCAAACATGTTATGCTCTATAGTCCCCAGACCGAAACATCGTGGATTCAAATGCATGACAGATGTTTAGCACACTGCAGTGCCCCACTCCCACCACTAGAGGGTGCTGCTTTACCTGATCCTGATATGGTCTTTATCCAGAGCTGAAGTGAACTCAAACTGTTGTTCTTTAAATACATGTACATTTGTGTCGACTTTTTCAGATAAACGTCCTTCAAGCCAAGAAGAAGTTTGAGATTCTGGACGCGGTGAGTGCTTTCTGTCCCTGTAAACTGTCTGTAATCACGTTTCTTATCGTTTTTTATAATGTTTATTTGATATATATATATATTTTTTCCTTTTTTTTTCTTTTTAAAATTCTTATTTAATGTAATTTTTTATAATTCATGTTTTTATTGTTATACCTTTTTCTTTACCTTTACCTTATTTTGATTTACTTTATTTTTATGTTTTAACTTTTTATGAATGTTCTTTTCTGCCCAGATGCTGTCGTTCATGCGTGCACAGTACTCGCTCTTCCAGCAGGGATACACCATCCTCGACGAGGTCCATCCCTACATGAACAAACTCGCCGGACAGGTCTGAGACTGCTTTTGTACTAAACAACTTAAAGCTGGGGTTCTGGGGATATCTGTGCTAGAAACTGAAATCAAAATCTGTTTGTTTTTTTATTTTTTATTTTTAGATTATTTAAAGTTAGATGGCTTTCGTCCCTATAATGTTTAAAATGAGGTTTTGAACATGCCAGAATTGTGCTGTATAGTCTAAATTCTGCTGTTTTGTGTTCAGTTGGATCAGCTGGTGATCGACTCGGCCATGGAGAAGAGGGAGATGGAGCACAAACACGCTCTCATACAAAAAAGGGTCAGTATCACTCAGGTGCCGAAGTATTGGTGTAAGAATATATTCAAAATAATATAAGTAAGAGAGAGACATGGTAAGACAAAGACGACTTGTAAATTACGTTTCTTTTTCCGGTAGCTAAAATACATATGTAAATCCCTTCTGTTTTCTTTAAATTGTGTAAGAAAACTGCCCCATCCATTTCTATAATAGTGAAATGTTGCCCTGTATAAATATGTATCATGTGTGTAAGTATTTACTTTCAGTCCAAAACAAAAAAGAGAAAAACAAGCCAGTTGTGAGGGAGGGTCTTTAACCCCGCTTGCAGTTTTTATTAAAAAAAAAAATATTTATATATATTTAAAGGCACACCGCGGACTTTGTGACCTAAAGAGTTGACACATATGAGTTATTTTATATGAATACTTGGGCCAATATACAGCGCTTGACACTTGCAATGCTCCGAGCGGGGCTGCCCTCTTGAAATACCGCCCATGTAAGTTTCGAGCAGACGGACCGTCTGCCACCAGGTCACGTGACTTGGAAGAAACACTTGCTTTACGGCTACAGGCGCTGATATACTCATGGAGCTAAGGCTTTTGCTACTCATTTTTCACCTGCTCGACTCCTGGTCATGGCTGAGGCAAGGAAAAATTTTAAACCTTCGGAGGAGGCTAAAAAGAGGAAACGCGAAAGGGATCGTGCTGTAAGCTGCATGTCTGTATGAGCGCTGCTGTTCACCTGGTTCCTGGATGTCATCGACTGCAAAGATGTCATTCCACGCAGCACGAGCTAGACGCAGAACTCCCTCATCCAGGATATAGAAGTCCATGTGTGGTAGATTACTAATGCAGCGGTCTGGAGGCTGACCACAGCAGAGTCTCTCAATATCTGTAGGCATGTCTCTACAGTTTGAACACACACACCAGTGCATGCTGTCTGAATACACACTCAAAAGACACCGGCTGACTGTTTGTTGACTTTTGCGACAGTGCTGAGTTGCTTGTGGCCACTAGGGGCGCTAAACGTGAAAGTTGCAGGTCTAGCGCCCCTAGTGGCCAAGAGTTACACGGTGTGCCTTTAAACTTTTTATTTTAAGCAAAGTTTAGGATTACAAGGGACACAAGAATCCCTATAAAAACAGACCTTTTTGAAAGCTGTAGGTTGAGCCATTTTAGTGAGCACTGAGGTCCATGGGGGAAATTTCCTTACAGCCCATGTGGATTTCATCTGCAGTACCGCGGGTGGCCTCTAGTCTACGTTGAGACAGGTTTTAGCAGCAAACCCTATCCAGATGATATAATACATCCATGAGAGTCACCGAGTCATTCAATCATCACTAGTTTCTGAGTGTAAAAAGTTAATGTTGTCTTCAAATGTTCAAGGATTAGAAGATTCTTTTTTAGTGAAATCAAAAATGTAAAGAATGTAGATAAAGACGGTAATGCTAGCTTCTTTACATTTTTTGTCCTATTAAAAGAACCTTCTAAGCCCTATCACTAGTTTCTCATTCACTCCCATTAAACTTTGTGTGGGGCAGGAAGTCCATATTTGGTATAACTGATACTGTCCTATTGTAACTACTGTCTATAGCAGATACAATGAATCTATATAAAGCTCTCTTAAGCCTAGAGTATACTTGCGCGCAAGGGCGTAGGTTTGCGTGGGGACCATGGGGACATGTCCCCACCAATATTTGGTGAGGACTAAAAAGTCCCCACCAAAATGACATGATGTCCCGTGACCCGGACGGTCCGGGACACATGTCTTCCGTTTGTGCACACGTCGCGCCTCCTCCCCGCCTCCAGAGCAACAGCAGCAGCAGCAGCACGTGACCCGTTCCGTTCTCTGCAGTGATTGGCTGTCTTCTTCAGCGCCAAACTGAAGCACTGAGCAACTGTTTAATTTTTAAAAGTTAGCCAGCGTGAAGCAAGTGTTTTTTTTCGTTCCCTGAGCGTTGTAGCACGTGAGTAATCAGAGGAAAGTACTGTAGATCTATTACCATTAAAAGTACTTACGTTATTTCTAATCTGTCAGCGCACTGTTTAATGTTCCGAGGAGCTCACACGGCACAGAGACAGAACAGAACTGGCTCCAATAAAGAAACAGGTTGGTTGAAAGGCTGAAAAAATACTTATTGTGCTCTTACTATCCAAAATGTATAAGTGGGTGTGTTGTGTGAATCAGGATAAACTAGGGATAAAAATATTCCACGGATCCACGATTTACAACCTTTATCTGCTGATAATGTAATTTCTGTGAAATGTGTGACAGCACGTCCTGGTGCAGCTGCTGCCGCTTTGTAATGACAGCCGCGGCGCTCAGTGAAAGCACAGCTCTAACATGGTACCGAGCTCGGACCATATGCAGACAGAACCATGTTGCAAGTGCGGGTCTCCCTCGTATCTCCCGCGTTTCTCCCCTGTGTCTCTGACATGTCTCTCCCCTGACTCTTCCCAAAGCGCAACCAGCGCTCCCGAAATTAAAGCTCGGATACCTAAATTTTCCATTGCGTTAACGATGCATGCTGGTTGTGCGCAAAACACACCACAACAGGTCATTTAAGTTTTTATTTTGCATACTTAAGAGCCCTGTGAGTCATTACTTGCCTTTTTGGGTTGAGAGTGGAATAAAAAAAAAGAAAATATAGAAAAATCCACACTGTTACTTATTGCCAAACTCTTGTTAACTCATTGTATTGAGAAATACTATGTAACTTTTGACATTGGCCAAGTTATATAAATGATTCTGCAGTTCATGTATATGAATGTCTGTTTTTGATTGTCTATACCTTCTTATATGTCTATACCTTCTTCTGTTAACATACATAGGAAACTCAACCAACAAGAGAGAACAATATAGGGAATGTTGAGGTAGAAGCAACAGGCCCTTCAGTGCATCAGGCGAGGTTGGAATTTTGTAGGTATGCATGGGACTATGAATTGTTTTTAGAGATTGATCGTATATGTCAAACAATGTAGTGAGCTACTCACTGTAGATTCTAATTCAATATTTTCTCCTCTGTTTTTATTTATTATAGGAAATTGAAAGATCAGAGCATGATTTATTTCAAGTATCGAGAGCAGTTCCTGAACTGTTAGAGCCTCAGGTGAGGGCTATTATGTAGATTTGGATTAGGTTTAAGTCAGTATAGAATGAACGCAACACAAAACTCAGAAGCTCTGATCCAATTGATTTTGTTTTAACTATTAGAAAAAATCCTTAACTGCTTCTCATTCAGTCTACAGCTGAGTTTAGTATAGAAGGCAACACACTATTGCAAATATAGTGTAAGTAAGTAAGTAAGTAAGTTTTTATTTATATACAGCCTTTTCACTGCAGATCTGAGTCTCAAAGCGGTTTACAATTGTTAATTTTGGGCATTTGTCTCTCACTCCACACAGAGATGGGAGCGGGGTCGCCAGTACAGGAAGAACATGCCAGAACTATTGTACATATTTTTAGTGGTAGGGGAAACCGGAGTACCCGGAGGAAACCTACGCAGACACAGGGAGAACATGCAAACTCCACTCAGAAAGGCCCTGGTCCGACCGGGATTCGAACCCAGGACCTTCTTGCTGAGAGGCGAGAGTGCTATCCACTCAGCCACCGTGTGTGATTACACAACAAATTCTGGGGGAGAAACTCTGGACCCCGTGTCAATGGGTGTAGACTCAGTTCGTAGTGAATGTCCCCACCAAGATTGGAACCAAACCTACACCATTGCTTGCGCGGCGTGGCTTACGTTAGCGGTTGCGGTGGACCTACGTAAGCACAATTGATGTTATACTGGCGCGTTCCCCTTACGGAGTTTTGAGGAGAATGTTGTAATCCCACAACAAACCACATGAGGGCTATCACACAGGAGCGGTCCCATTTACGCTGCTACTTTGTCCTCTTCAGAACAACAATAGCAAACAAAGCTGTTTGAGCTCATTACACGTGTTTCTACTGTAGGTTTATGTGAGAGTTTTATGGATTCATTATTTTATAAGTCATTTCAACTGTGATGCTGTGAATAAAGACACAGTTCTTGTTGGAAACATAGTTATTATTAAATAGTTTTCAGCACAAACAGCAAAACAATAATAGTGGTAAATATCTGAGACAAACATGAACGATTTACGAGTGCAGGAGGAAAGCAACAACCGCAGCTACGATTCAAACAAAGACAGGAACAGTGCAAAACAAACGACTGCACAGTTTATAAGTTATATATATGTTAGATATAAGTTAGATATATGTTATATATATATTAGATAGTCCACAGTCTCCTGTACTGTATATCAGGCTCTGAGCCCAAACTGCTTTTCCTTCGAAGCACAAAGCTCTCTGCTCCATAGTGCCTCGTCCATGTTCCTGCTGCAGCCGCTCCGTGCTACCTTCCAATACACACACACGGACCAATCACAGCGGAGATTCCTTGCGGCGACCCTTACGTAGTTAGAAAATTTCGATGCTGCAGGACAGGCAACGTTACACGTTTCACATTGAAGTAGTAGTTTTAGTTCATGGTGCATTGACATTCTCTGATTAATTTACATACACACCATTTATCTGCTGCTTTGGGTACTGGGCAAAACAAAGACCTTTTTTCCCCTCGATTCCAAACGACAGATGCAGAACAATTCTCCATCTGTGATCAGAAAGCTGCCAACTCTTTGTAAACACCCAAAACACTTTCCACTTTGCCAGAACTGTGTGTGTGGACTTTTCACGACAGCTCAGTGTGGCGATGAATGCATGGATTACAAACATGCCAGAGTATCATCAGATAGTTTAACATTGTGAAAGAAAAAGCAGGTCAAAAATCTCTCCTGGTAACTATGGTAACCGTTGAAAAGGCTAGTCCTAGTAATTCCTGCGAAAATCCACATGAAACAATAACAGTCACAAAGTTAAATTCTATTCATTTATATATATATCACATCAGCAGTCATCTCGGAGAACTTTCCAGCACAATTTATTATTTTCTCATAAAGGTGATACAGTAAACATAATTATTTAAGGGCGAATTTAGGCATAATGTATGTGTAGAAGTTTATATGCATATGCCTGATGTCGGCCAGGACTCAGGAGAAAGGACTTTCAGACATGAGAATAATATGGATTTGTGAATCTAATCACTGTCAAATAATGATTTGTAGAAAAACACATGAACACAACCTATTGTAAAGCAGTAAATCATTTTACAGTAATACAATAATGACATCGCAAGAGCTGTCATTATGTCAGAAACTGCTGTAACAGCGTGTGCCACAGGGGGGCGCTGTGGCTCTAAACTGCAAACAGGGGTGGGGTGTATTTATCAAATTTCAAATTAAATTACAAACAATATGGCCCTCAAGCTTCTAGCACTGGATATTCAGTCCAGACACAAAAGTTGTACTTTTCTGATTAACAAACCCACAGATTGTTAGAAAATCATTTTAAAAAGCAGCATAGTTGTGATGAGACAAAAATAGTTTTAACTCAAAACTATGAGACAAAAGTGAGAAATGTGTTGTTGAATTAATTATTTAATATATATTTAAATTTTTTAAATCCTATGTTGACCTGTACATGTAGACTGTGAATCCCATGATTGTAACTTTCATCACATGAAAAGTTAATTTGCAAAAACAGATATTTTGAAAAGATCTTTTGAAACGCCAAATCTGAAAGTTTCTTGACAAAATCCTTTTAAATGTTCTGCCGATAACAAACATTCCAGACGTAGATTGTAGCAAGAGGAAAACATAATTTGTTTTTGCAAATGACCTCTTCACATGTTTGTAGATAGAAACATGTATTTCTCTCTGTTCTCCCACTTTTCTTGGTTTGTGATTGGTTTATTTTTGTCTCTTTTCTCCATCTGAAAAACTGGACACAACTCTACAGACGCTGATGCAGGTGAGTTCATCCTTCACTGTTCAATAGAAATGCACTTGTAACCCGCAAACCTCTGCCTAGAGGCTCTGGTCCATTCCTTTAAAAGAATCTGGCAACCTCCTGGGAGGTGATAACCAGGACTTAGCCAGGACTGAACCAGGACAGAACCAGGACTAAACCAGGACTAAACCCGGACTGAACCAGGACAGAACCAGGACTAAACCAGGATTGAACCAAGGCTATTGCAGGACTGAACCAAGTCAGATCCCAGACTAGACCAGGTGCTGTAAAACTGGTTTGAACATGTCTTTATCACATCTCAGACATTTACATTTTGTCGCATGCCTTTGTCATTCCTTATCTGCCGTTTTGGGCAGAGCTACAATTACAAACATGTTTGCGACTGTTCATCATATTGGCACACACATCTTTAACCAAATATAGGTCCAGTCCACCTTGGGCTTCTGTTCTGTACATACTGTACTTACAGTGATAGTATTGCGTGCCTCAGATGTGCCTCACGTAGATGGTGCCGTGTTTTGATTTCTATACATTAAACTTTTGGCGTTGATTCAACATTTAAAACTTGTGATCATAGTTTTAAGACTTTGACCACGTTTCCTCCAAAAGACCTTTGTGTGAGTTACGTGCTTTAAATGAGAACATCATCAGAAAACATGACGCAAACAACTTCCAATGATTTCACATGTTCAAAAGAGGGTGAGCTTTGATTGTAGCTGGATAGTAACACATTCTTTTGAAATAAATGTACCTTACATGTTGGTTAAGAAATGTATAAACAAAACAGAAAAAATAAATATGCTGATATACATAGTTCCCACATGACGTCACTACATACGGGGATTTGCCGACCCGGCACCATTTGTGTTGGCATTCTGTGGGCAAAAAGAAGCTGAAACGTGTTAATGTTGTGATAAAGTTGAAAATGGTCATCTCCTGCTGGGTCAATGGATGTTCAAATCGTGCCGGAAGTTCCGTTAAACTTGGATTTTACAGTATACCCATCATTAGACTTCATGAATGTGAGAAGACTAAGCTTTTGTCAGAACAACGACGGAGGTTATGGCTTGCGAAGATAAACAGGCAAGAAACTCCCTCAAAACACGCAAGAATATGCTCGGAGCACTTTGTGTCAGGTGCGTATCGTATCTCATAATGTGTTGACAGACGTAATTTACTCAGTACTAACTTGTGTATGCTGATATCTGGTAACTTGAGAGTTTCATTATTTAGCGTTAGATTACTTTATTATGAGGAGGATCGGTGTCGCGTCCGAGGCTCTCGAGGGCAACGTAAATGTATTAAATAGATAATAATAGTTCTATGGTGGGCTAAAACAATGTTCACAAACAGCATTGCTTCTGTAAAAAGATCTGTGTCATAAAATAAACTGCTCTTTACGCCTGGAAAAATCAGTTGCCCACCATTCACCAAAACATACGGTCAAAAACGCGGAAATAAACAATAACAGCAATCCAGAGTGTCCGTGTGGCATTAGCATTAATTAAATTAATTGTTAATATAATTAAAATAATTAAATGGAGCTCCAACTGGTATTAAATCTAAAGTTTTTGAGAAATGTTTGCATTGCTTGTTAATTTTTGCTGCATAATTTGATCAAATATGTAAAACATGTCCGTAGCACGTTAAACTGTGGTGCCATTGTATTAATATACAATTATTTGCTCAAAAGTTGCCCTTTTTTTCCAATTTGCGTTTGAATATCTACATTTATTCTCATTCTTCTGTTTAATGGAATGCACAAACATAGCAGCGTGCCATCAAAGATGGCGTCTCCGAGGAGGTCATGTGACATTCATTGGTCTGTGGGAACTATGTATAGTAAAGGTCATTACTATATCAGCATATTACTACCTTAACTCAGTATTGGGCTGAGTTAAGGCACAATACTAACATTAATTCACTTCTAATGCATTTTCTCCATACTCTGTTTCCATTTTGGAGTGGATAGCATTCCTGCTTCTCAGCAAGAAGGTCCAGAATTCAAATCTAGTTGGAACAGGACACAGGGAGAACATGCAAAAGCTCCCTGTGCCTGCTCTGGTTTCTTCCGGGTGCTCCGGTCTCCCTTGCGACTAAAAACATGCACTATAGGTAAATCCTCCTGCCTCCTACTATGGCGACCTCTGCTCCTGACAGAGGCACAGTATGATGGGTCCAATGCAGAGGACAAAGGGGATAAATATAGTGCACATTTACATTGAAATCACAACAGCAGTTGTCTCCAACAATGGAAGAATCAAAGAATTGATGAGGTGGACAAAGGGAGGAGGTAGGTTGCTGCACTGACAGCAGTTTGATACAGGGACTGAGAGGCTCTGTTTAAATGTAGTCGTGAAGTGATACCGATGAGGTGTGTGACTGATAGTGTCTGACTTTGCTTTAGCTGCATTAGAGGCCAACAGGGAGATTCAGATTCATTCAGATTAATTTTATTTCCCATTTACCGTAAAACCACATTGGAATACAATTGCAAAAGTTAATACAAGTACATAAATACACAAGGTTAAAAGTACAGGAATAAAACAAACAAAAAAGTGCAAAAAACAAACTGCACTGTGAAATTGATCGACTCAAACACGTTCAAAACAAGTGCAAGATCATTAAAGTCATATGTAATGGCATGTTATTCCTCATGTTAAAGATAGTGGGTATGACTTTTACTCTAGGTCAAATCTAGTTTCAAAACATTTATGTATTATGCAAAAAGAAAAGCTGATGTTTGTAAAGAAAAAGTCATCTGAAAAGGAAAAAGGAAGGAAGGAAGACGGAATAAGCTCCTGGTTGACCTCCCCACGTTGACTCGCTCTTGACCTTTTGAGCAGAAACACAAAGACGAGATGATTTCTGCTCCAGACATCTGCTCCTGATTTATCTTCCACCAGGTCCTCCTCAGTTCTCTCGCTCCCAAAGAAAAGGCCTCGTAAAATCAATGCTAATTCAGGACACAATGTAGAGAGGAGCTGCTGTGTGGACATAAACTTGGCTCCAAAAAATCCTTCATGTCCAATTTGGATAATGTGACCCATTTTCAGGCAAAAATATGTGTATAGTGATTTTTTTAAAAAGATGTGAAAATATGTTATGATATAATAAACCCATAAAAGGACCATAATATTTTGATGTTAATTGATATCTACACTTTTTTAACCAGGTGCAAGTTATTTGTCTGTTAAATCAATATATGTAAAAAATTTTGTTGTGCAGGTTCAAAATAAAAACAAATCGTCCATTATTACTTTCCCCGTGGGGAAAGTAAAACGTGTGAAAAATAAACAGGACGAGCCCCGAATGAGTACAAACAACTATGAATGCTGTCTGAGTCGTAATTTCTCATCAAAAGCCTCATTCACACTGTCCAAACTTATTGCTGTCCAAACTCCAGCTATATTTGTTCAAACTGTTTTAAAGTTAAAGATAATATCCTGTGGGTGAGGAGGAGAAGCAAAAAAATGACACACAAGTCACACAAGGAACAATACTTTGCAGAATGACAGCGTAACGAGCCGTGGAGTGGTGTTTGGGTGCGTGAAGCTCTTGTTTGAACATTTTTATATTACTCCCCGTAGTAATGAGTCGACACAGGTCCAAAGAACACGCCAACCTTTCCCACGGGTCTCCAACCTACAGCTCGAGAGATACCAGTAGCTCGCCCCCACCTTGCAAGTAGCTCCTCAAAGGATTTATAAATTACATTACATTACAATTGCGGGATATTCCAAAAAGTCTGGTTCGTTTGCCTAAAACTATCGTAAAGCTCACACATAGTAATGAATGATAAATAATTAGTTATAGGTGTGTTTTTTATGATGATAGAAACTGTGTTGCTCCTGGATCTGCCTGAAATAAAAAAATACAAAATAAATAAATTACTCTTTATAGTTATTTTTTGTGACCAATTGGCCACACAAATTGCATAGTTTACCTTTAAAGGAGTAGTTATCTGCCTTTTTAGACCCAGGAAAGTAGCTCTCCATGTGAAAAAGGTTGGAGACCCCTGATTTAGATCTGTGGGAAGATCTTGTGATTCATAATCTTAGGTTGTCTGTCTTAACGAGGGAAGGCCAAAGATTGAATTTATAATGATACAGCAGCTCCACATCTGCACATGATGGAGTGAAAGTGATAATAATAATAATGCATCGGTTTTTTTGGACACTCAAAGACGCTTCACATGTGTCATTATTCATTCACTCCATACACGGTGGTGATAAACTACTACTGTAGCCACAGCTGCCCTGGGGCACACTGACAGAAGCGAGGCAACCAGTATGCGCCATCGGCCCCTCCGACCACCACCAACCATTCACACACACACCAGACTCATTCTAGGCAATGGGGGTGAAGTGTCTTGCCTAAGGACACAATGGCAGTTTGGCACTTTACAGCCGCAGCCGCCCCACTGTGGCTGGTGTTCCCAGAGGTTAAGTGTCTTGCCAAGGACACAACGACAGTAGACATTGGGAGTTGATGGTGAAAGTCTTGAGCGGGGCTTGAACCCACGACCTTCTGGCTCAAAGGCCAACGCTCTACCAACTGAGCTACTGCCGCCCAAATCCGGGTTAAATGGCCGTCCTAATGCGGAATCCTATAGACATTAGTGAACATATGTCTGACTCTCTCATGGTGAACAGTTGTGTGGTGGATTCTCTGGTTGATTTAAGGCGGCGCAGGCTGAGGGGGGTCTGCAGAGGGGGGATCCGAGCGTCATAAAGTCAGCATGATTACACACGCACACTGCCCACAGATGGACCTTAAAACTGGGATCAAACTCAGGCACAAGCAGCCCTATTGAGCGGGGTCACCGTATACCGCCTTAAATCTGTGTCCATTGTGTATACCGCCTTAATCGCTCCAAAGGGAGAGAGAATCTTTGGAAACTGGTTTTAAGTCCTGATTTTTTTAGACTTGGGTTGTTTCATTACTGGTCAGGTTGACCAGAAATTCTTTAACACTAGGACTCCCAGAATTTTGAAAGTACTAGAACTAGAGCAGTCATTTTGACTGCCCCAATACAAACCAATAGAATGCTGAGAAATTCCCCAAAAAGGGTTCTACCTTCACTCACTGCTGTTTGTGTACCTTCAATATACTGTTTACTTGCTAGCAAGTAAACATTATGTTGCTATGGTAACAAGCGCACGTTCTGTCGTGGCTCTGTTGTGAAGCCGACATTTCACCTTATACTACAACTTATACTTAAAGGCACACCGTGTAACTCTTGGCCACTAGGGGCGCTAGACCTGCAACTTTCACGTTTAGCGCCCCTAGTGGCCACAAGCAACTCAGCACTGTCGCAAAAGTCAAACAGTCAGCCGGTGTCTTTTGAGTGTGTATTCAGTGAGCATGCACTGGTGTGTGTGTTCAAACTGTAGAGACATGCCTACAGATATTGAGAGACTCTGCTGTGGTCAGCCTCCAGGCCGCTGCATTAGTAATCTACCACACATGGACTTCTATATCCTGGATGAGGGAGTTCTGCGTCTAGCTCGTGCTGCGTGGAATGACATCTTTGCGGTCGATGACATCCAGGAACCAGGTGAAGAGCAGCGCTCATACAGACATGCAGCTTACAGCACGATCCCTTTCGCGTTTCCTCTTTTTAGCCTCCTCCGAAGGTTTAAAATTTTTCCTTGCCTCAGCCATGACCAGGAGTCGAGCAGGTGAAAAATGAGTAGCAAAAGCCTTAGCTCCATGAGTATATCAGCGCCTGTAGCCGTAAAGCAAGTCTTTCTTCCAAGTCACGTGACCTGGTGGCAGACGGTCCGTCTGCTCGAAACTTACATGGGCGGTATTTCAAGAGGGCAGCCCCGCTCGGAGCATTGCAAGTGTCAAGCGCTGTATATTGGCCCAAGTATTCATATAAAATAACTCATATGTGTCAACTCTTTAGGTCACAAAGTCCGCGGTGTGCCTTTAAGAGTGTATCACAAAAGTAAAGACAAAGAAATATTCTACATTTTGTGTTTATTTGACTACAACTTTGCATTTTGTTTTAAAATTATAAATATAAAGTTATGAAAGTTATAAAAATCTCTAAAAAATAGAGATTTTTATCATTTTCACTGGAGAAAAAACATAAAACAAGCGAAGATGACTTAAAGTTGAGGTCCCTAACTTTCCTCAAATGTAATAAATTCACTAGTCCCTCGATCTGTTTGATTCTGTCTCTATTCTTCATGTGGCTTATAAACTTGCCGCAGTCCATTTTAATGCGGTTCCCTCTGATCCTGTGTTCGCACACGTTCCCGTCTTCCCTGTGTTGAATAGCCGACACGGGTCCAAACAACACGCCATCCTTGCCCACACAGGGCAACGTCCACATCCTCTTTGATGTGAGGTCACAGGTCACAGGTCTGGACTGCAGCTGTATGCTGATGATCTACGGACTACGTTTATGGCTTTGAACTGAGCGTGTGCAGAAGTGAAAGCAGAAAATACAACTCACTTTGACTTAGATCTGACAATCTTTTTTACTGCTTTACTTGTTTTCGACAGGTCGCTCTAGTGACTACAAATTTCGGAAGACAAGCAATGATAAAGTGTTTCCATTTTAACGGATAGTTTTTTTTTTTTTTTTAGGGTTAGGGTTAGTCAAACTCACAAAGCAATGCATACAATACAAACAAAATCTTAATTATAATGATGATTAGTATTTTAGGAGAAAAATGTAGACATATGAGTATAAAGTCATAAAGCTTAATTTTGGGAGGGGGAAAATTCTCTCATAAAACAAATCTATGTCTACATATCCAAATGGAGTTTTGAATGAGCCCTGGTCCTGATGCATCTGGTCCTAAGGCAAGGCAAGTTTAATTGTATAGCACAATTCATACACAAGGCAAGTCAAAGTGCTGAACAAAACAAGATAGCATTAAAATCATAAATAATCACAGTACATTAAAAAGAAAGATACAGATATAAAATCCCTCAGTTGTATGCACAGATTCTCTTCCTAATACTGGTGCTCTTGGTCCTGGTGCCCCTGGTTTCTAGTGCTCCTGACCTGGTGCCTTGGTTCTGGGGCCCCGGTCTGCCCTCCCTGCAGCCTGAGGGGGTGTGGTGTTGGGGACAGAGGACACATGAACCCCGTCCCTCTCAGACAACAGAGGAGGCTCCGCAGACGCACACGCAGCAGCACTTATATTTATTTACCTCTGTTTAAACTCATCGCTGCCGAGTTCTGTCTGGACCATGTTGTTGGACGTAAACACAGTGATGAGGCTGTTCAGGACGTTGGACTGGGATCTGGTGAGATTCATTTGATTTAAGTCACAGTTCCACTTTAATCAGGAGCACAAGCTTTTCATTTTACTTAAATTATAAGTTCTGTGTATAAATGACTGAAGTCGCAGCAACGGTCAGAACATAACAACCATAACATCTGTGGAAATTGTTGTTGATTTAATTTGAAACATGAAATAATGCAAAAAAAGAATAAGTTATTTTTAAAGAACGCCATCACTGGGATGTTTGGTGCTTTGGGACATTTGTGAATATTGGTCAATCTTTTGCACCAATCACCCTTTGCTGTTTTATTGTTGCATTTCTAATGTGTTTTAATGGTTTGATTTTCTAATTTGCTGTTGGTGAATTGATAATCTCTGTGTAAAAAAGAAAAGGCTTGTAAGCCACTAAGAACGATCCCCTGACTCAGTCCTGACTTTGGGTCAACAATTATTGGCACCAATATTGACTAATATTGATAAATCGGGACATTTTTTGTTCAGTTTAGTCCAGTCGACTGCTGGAAACATGATACAACTGAACACAAGGATTTATTGGTCGACTGCACAACACGGCAGCACTCATGATGGAACTCTCTTTTTACTTTGTGAATTCATGTTTTAGAATGTGAAAATGGTGAAAAAAGTATGAAGGCTAAATAATGCTTTGGATCTGCCCTCTCTCTATGCTACCCCCAGAGGGAGGTGTGGAATTTTTCTATTTTTTATTTTCAAAATGGAAAATTACTGGCTGCAAACACAGACATACAACCCTAAAGATTCTAATTTCCCTTGAGAAATTTCCAAAATAATTTAGGGGATGTTGAAAAGTCAGAAAACTGCTCTGAGTGTGATGTCATAGTGGCACAATGACATCATACTATTACAGGACAGAGGCGGAGGGGGCGGAGTGGCAGGTTTGAGCCAGAAGTTCTTCATATTAGCGTGGATGGATCTAAAAACATAATGCCTTGACATGTTTTTACTCTCACTCATGCTCATTGTTAGAGAAAAAGTTGATTTTGAGTGTATGTTTCATCCCTGGTTTAGTCAATCAATCAATCAACATTTATTTGTAGAGCAGGTTTCCCACAAAGTTCCAGCCCAAACAAAAAACATATAAAAACATATAAGTCTGTTCTGTTGACTCGTGTGAATGGGTGAATACAGCTTTATCCCAGTCTGCCTCATGTTACGGCTCTAAACTCGTGTAGATTCTCCTCTTTCCTCCGTCTCCGTCTGTCGCTGTAATCTCACATAAACAAAAGTGTCTTTAAAAAACTGAAACTTGAACTGGCTTTGATTACGTGTGCGCCTCGCTGAGCAGGTGGCATCTGTTTGTGCATCACAGAAACTCAAAACTGAACAGAGAGAAAGAGTGTCCCAGAGAGGGCAAAAAGTCACCTCACACTGAGACACTCTCAGTGTGAAGGAGCGCTACCGCAGGGCCTTTATCCCCACCGCTGTCAGACTGTACAATAAGTCACTTTAAGTCACTGACTGAAAAACCTGCACTACTATTGCCACTGTTTCTGATTGCCTCTTTTTAAATTGACACTTTTACAGTGCCTTGCGAAAGTATTCGGCCCCCTTGAACCTTTCAACATTTCGCCACATTTCAGGCTTCAAACATAAAGATATACAAATTTATTTTTTTGTCAAGAATCAAGAACAAGTGGGACACAATCGTGAAGTGGAACAAAATTGATTGTATAATTTAAACTTTTTTAACAAATAAAAAACTGAAAAGTGGGGCGTGCAATATTATTCGGCCCCCTTGCGCTAATACTTTGTAGCGCCACCTTTTGCTGCAATTACAGCTGCAAGTCGCTTGGGGTATGTCTATCAGTTTTGCACATCGAGAGACTGGAATTCTTGCCCATTCTTCCTTGCAAAACAGTTCGAGCTCAGTGAGGTTGGATGGAGAGCGTTTATGAACAGCAGTCTTCAGCTCTTTCCACAGATTCTCGATTGGATTCAGGTCTGGACTTTGACTTGGCCATTCTAACACCTGGATACGTCTATTTGTGAACCATTCCATTGTAGATTTGGCTTTATGTTTTGGATCATTGTCCTGTTGGAAGATAAATCTCCGTCCCAGTCTCAGGTCTTTTGCAGACTCCAACAGGTTTTCTTCCAGAATGGTCCTGTATTTGGCTCCATCCCTCTTCCCATCAATTTTAGCCATCTTCCCTGTCCCTGTTGAAGAAAAGCAGGCCCAAACCATGATGCTGCCACCACCATGTTTGACAGTGGGGATGGTGTGTTCAGGGTGATGAGCTGTGTTGCTTTTACGCCAAACATATCGTTTTGCATTGTAGGCCAAAAAGTTCAATTTTGGTTTCATCTGACCAGAGCACCTTCTTCCACATGTTTGGTGTGTCTCCCAGGTGGCTTGTGGCAAACTTTAAATGAGACTTTTTATGGATATCTTTGAGAAATGGCTTTCTTCTTGCCACTCTTCCATAAAGGCCAGATTTGTGCAGTGCACGACTGATTGTTGTCCTATGGACAGACTCTCCCACCTCAGCTGTAGTTATCTGCAGTTCATCCAGAGTGATCATGGGCCTCTTGGCTGCATCTCTGATCAGTCTTCTCCTTGTTTGAGATGAAAGTTTGGAGGGACGGCCGGGTCTTGGTAGATTTGCAGTGGTCTGATACTCCTTCCATTTCAATATAATTGGGCCTCATTCACGAATAACTTCGTAAGAAACTACTCAACTTTCTTCTCAAGTTGTCCTTAAGTAGATTTCTAAGAAGTCCCCACGTGGGATTCATCAACGCACTCGTAAGCCGCTGAATTGTTCGCAGCTGTTCTCTCAGATTGATGAATCCCATTTCCTCGTAAATACAGCGCGCGTGCCAGGTGCTTCATTAGCATAGGTACTTAGCATAAGTAACCGCCCATTAATGCCCATATAAGGGACTGCAGGGCCGTGTGCAGACGGCTGAGGAAACAGCAACAGGCCTAAAGCAGAGTTACACGGAGCAAAATAGTCACCCTTTTTTCTTCCTTTACCAGACTGAGAATAAAGTTATAAAATGTTGACTTAAAAGGCGAAATATTATGATAATAAAGTCGAACTAGCAAAATTATGAGATTAATCTAAGAATATGATGAGATTAATCTCAAAATGTTATGAGCTTAATTTAAAAATATATTATGTATTATTTTAAAGATGAATCTCAAAATGTTTTGAGATTAATCTCAAAATATTTTGGACCCTGGGAGGAGATCCAGCGCGGACCAGCGCTGATACCAATGCAGACCCGAGGAGAGACTGGAGTGACCAGCACACAGAAACCAGCGCGGACCTATAGGAGAGACCGCATAGACTGGAGTGACCTGACTGGAGAGACCGGTGCGCAGAGACCAGCGCGGACCCGTATGGATCCAGGAGCATGCAGCACGGACCCGTATGGAGAGAGACCAGTGCAGACCCGTATATGGGAGAGACCAGTGCAGACCCGTATATGGGAGAGACCAGTGCAGACCCGGCTAGATCCATGGGAGAGACCAGCGCAGAGACTCAGCGCGGACCCAGTAACCTCCTGCAGCAGCAGTATATATGCCGTTGTTCTGTGGCCCGTGGATAAAGAAATGCCCCCTATAAATAGGAAGGGGTCACTAATACACGGCAAGATTTCCAATGTATTTGATAAAGCGTTGGCACATTTCATTTCAAAATGAATTAAAAAGTAGGCCAGATCTGCAGTGAAAAAGGCGGTATATAAATAAAGATTACTAATAAAGATTACTACAAATAAATAAATACATACATCATTATGACGGACATATCACTGGAATGTTGTATTTTTATTCAACTTCACCAAAGAGGACAACCCCGGCTGTGAACATGTTGGCACTGAATGCGTACGAGTGCTCCTGAGGACTCGTAGGATTTGTACTTGCCCAAGAGAAATTCTGGTTACGAGAAATATTCGTGAATGCCACTTTCTTCGTAAAAACCGCGTAAGTAGGATTTACGTACAAATCTGTTCCTAAGAACCGTTCGTGAATGAGGCCCATTGCTTGCACAGTGCTCCTTGAGATATTTAAAGCTTGGGAAATCTTTTTGTATCCAAATCCGGCTTTAAACTTCTCCACAACAGTATCTCGGACCTGCCTGGTGTGTTCCTTTGTCTTCATGGTTCTCTCTGCGCTTTAAACAGAACCCTGAGACTATCAAAGAGCAGGTGCATTTATACGGAGACTTGATTACACACAGGTGCATTCTATTTATCATCATCAGTCATTTAGGACAACATTGGATCATTCAAAGATCCTCACTGAACTTCTGGAGTGAGTTTGCTGCACTGAAAGTAAAGGGGCCGAATAATATTGCATGCCCCACTTTTCAGTTTATTTGTTAAAAAAGTTTAAAGTATCCAATAAATTTAGTTCCACTTCACGATTGTGTCCCACTTGTTGATTCATGACAAAAAATTTAAATGTTATATCTTTATGTTTGAAGCCTGAAATGTGGCGAAATGTTGAAAGGTTCAAGGGGGCGAATACTTATATTATGTATACTGTACATAATATATCCTGCATTTAACATGTTTGCGCATTTCCTTTCTTTTTGCTCAATCTTGAGTGTTTTTATCCGTGCCAATGTGACATGTAAATTTCTCCTTTGTGAGATTAATAAAGCATATCTTATCATATCTTATTTTAAAAACAAGGCTTTTGACCATTTTTCTCATGTATATAATGTGTTTTAAGTATATTACTGTGAGTGGAAATCTGTATGTATTTCATAAACAGTGGCTCCAAGTACTCAATGTTTTTATTCAGTCACACAGTTTATAGTTTACATCACCGCTCAGACAAAGACAAAAACGCTAAATGTAAACTCCCAGAGAAAACAAAAGTTGGCCCATCTTTTTTATCTTTAACTTTGTCCAGGAACTTTGCAACTTTTTATGTGAAAAAAGTATTTATATATTTTTGCATATTTAACCCAGTAGCTATAAGAGCAGTCAACATGATTTTAATTTCCATCCTACAAAACAATTGATCCTAAATCACTAAAGACGCAAACGTGATCAAAAGTAAAGGTGCCGCTGGGTCACTACAAGGTAAAATGTGCAAAAATATCTACTTTTTTCACATAAAAAAGTGAAAACATAAGTGCGTATGTGAGTGTGTTTGTGATCGAATTGTGTGAGCGAGAGCCTTTTCAAACTGTACTTTTCAAATTGAACTTCTGTATCTTGTTTGTTCCATGTTATACTGTCTGAAAAATATAAGTTTGGATAAAATATTTACTGAATGACTTACTTACACACACCACTGCACTTTGATACACAGACACACACACCCACATCCTCAATGTTGTCTGTTAAATAATAAAATAAAAACATCAAGGGGTGCGCTCAAAGACAAACTGCGGTGGTTCAGGACGGTTCAAACGAGGTCATCGCTGATCTCACCAAACCAAGCTCCGAGCCACGCTTTGCTTTGAAACTGCACTGAACTCGACCCACGCTTCAAAGTCTCGCTTCATTTTGCCCATCCCTAAATGTTAGTCGCAGTGGTTCTTCTGGCACCCCCTTTTCTGTACCATAAACAACTGACATGACCTGGCCTTATGGTATAGTGGATCATTACCCGGATCAAATGCTTTTTTTAAATATTATGCAGAGCCCTGGTTCCTTTGAAAGCACAAAGAAAAGCCCTGTACAAATCTTCTACACGTTCAATCGCAGCTGTAGTTGTGTCTATAACATATCTCTGCGTCTCCAGGATTTCTCGTACGACGATCCAAAGCTGGAGTTCAACGTCGACGCTCCCAATGGAGTCGTGATGGAGGGATATCTGTTCAAACGAGCCAGCAACGCATTCAAGACGTGGAACAGGTCCGTACTCTCTGAAACGCCCATCTAATGTTTTCATATATACATATACTGTACACTGCAAAAAGTGATACAAAATAAGTCAAACATTGATCAAATTTGGCAAAATGCATCTTGAATTGACCACATTTTGACTGCCTTAATATAATATCTGCCAATGAGAGAAGCAAAATTATCTTGTTTTTAAAATGAGGTCTCCCTTGGAATGAGAAAATCAACCAACAGTTCTTGAAATTACAGTAAATGGCTTTGTCCCATCGGCAAATCTGGTTGTAAGACAATCAGAATGTACTAAGATTAAGATAAAACCACTTGATTCAAGCCTCATATTCTTGCAGTATATACCAAATATCACTTCTTATACCCCCGCCGCCTTTAGATGAGACACAAGCTCATTACAGTAAAACATTTGTACGTTTTTAAGAACACATTGATACAACATTGTTCCCTCATCAAAAGCAGACCTGAAGTTTGGGTCCGAACAAACAGAAGATACACAAACATGTCCTTCCGCTTCTGTGACCAAATGCTCTGATCTAAAACCACACTATGATTCATTCTCACAGTTTTCAGATATTTAAAACAAAAGCATTGCCTATTTGTTTGTGCATTTTCTACAGTGTATTTTCTCACTTCTACCTCTAGAGGGTGCAGTGTCGTCATCTCTATTTTGTTGGTCATTTTTATCCATGAGTTTTGGACTTGAAAGGATTAAACATTGTAAAATATGAAATGCCAACGTGAATATTCTTAAGAGACATGTACATTAAGTATGATGTAGTTCTTTAAAGCTAGGGTACAAAAGTTCCCACTAGTTTTCATGCATTTTTAGTCTCTGTCACATCTTTAGACCAGCTTTTTCAGATAGAAAAGTAAACGAGAGAGGACAAACATGAAATTATAAACAATAAGCAGACAGTTTGTTGTGGTCGGATTTACCTTTTACAAAAAACTTTCTGTTTGGACAAAAAACATGCAATATTTATGGACAAGAAAATTAGGTGCACAGTGGTCAATGGTTAGACGACTTAGACGAACCAGGAAGTACGATCACATTAGTCCAGTCCTCAGGTCTCTGCACTGGCTTCCTGTGGCTCAGAGAATAGACTTTAAAACAGCTCTGCTTGTTACAAGTCTCTCCATGGCCTCGCACCAAAATATATTAGTGACATGTCTTAATATGAAACAACTCAGATTCTTAAAAAAAAAATACTTTATTGTGTCATCTTTATTAGTTCACACTTTTTTCTTAATACATACAGCTTGACAAGACACATTTCAATTTCTTTTTTTCCTTTTTTTCCCCCCACAAAGCCCCCCTTGTGTCAAGAGAAGGGTAAAACAAAACAAAGCAAAACAAATACATAGATTATAAATAATAATAAAAAATAAATTAATAATAATAATAATAAATAAATAAATAAATATAAATAAATAAATTAAATTAATAAAACAATATGAAAGTAAATATATAAAATACTATAAACAATAGATGATTATTCCTATGGCTATATGTTGAACAGTTTTGATATCATACTGACAAATAGACAGAATGTGATGTTGGTTTAGTCAGTCGTCCTCTACTCCACCAGCCCGGACTCTGAGGAGCACAGGGACTGGACTCCTGTTAGTGCCCAGAGTCAGAACTAAACATGGGGAGGCTGCTTTTCAGATTCATGCTGCTAAAATCTTGAACAGTCGTCATGAAAACGTGTGACAGGCTTCTTCCCTTCTCTATGTGCAGACAACTGAGGGATTTTATCTTCTCTCTTTTTGATGTACTGCGATTATTTATGATTTTAATGCCTTGTATTGCTTCTATCTTGTTTTGTTCAGCACTTTGATTTCCCTTGTGTATGAATGAACTGTGCTACACAAATAAACTTGCCTTGCCTTTTCTAACGGCTCCGCTCTTGTGCAGGCGCTGGTTCTCCATACAGAACAGTCAGTTGGTTTATCAGAAGAAACTAAAGGTGAGGAGCAAATCTACCCAATAACTATGAGCGTTCACTGTTTATTGTATGATTATTTGATACTATTTCTCATTCCCCTGTGCGTGTATAGGACTCTTTGACAGTGGTGGTGGAGGACCTGAGGCTCTGCTCCGTCAAACCCTCCGAGGACAACGAGCGGAGGTTCTGCTTCGAAGTCGTTTCTCCAACAAAGTGAGCCCCTGGTTTATTGTACTACTTTTCAAAAAGAGTTGAAAAAAGACATGCCATGCTTCTGTCTGCTAGTGATAAAACAACCCATACATTTCTTGACTTACAGACAAGCTAATATTCCATTCAATGTATTTTTGTACAGCTCAAATTCAGAACAATAGTTATCTCTGAGGACTTTACAAAACCGTCAAATTCGCCAACACCGATCACAGAATCAAACCGTTCATAACCTGAGCTGGAGCAAAACTAGTTCAGTTGCTGTATGTTTGGACTGAACCAAAACTGGGTCAAAGTGAAAGAATTGCCCAATGATTTATATTTCTAAATTTAGTCGGGTTAAAATTTTAGAAAGCAAATACTTCTATGGTAAGGCAAGGCATTGTGGTCTGGTTGTTTTATTGAGAAAATTATCTCTAAAATGAGGGACAACACGCCATGGCAGCTCATACTAACCTTACCATCATCGCTGCAAGTTCATAGTCATAATTGTAAACCTTATGGATGTTTTATAACACTTTTTAAGCAACTGTGGTTAAAGCTGAAGGGATTTTCCACTTCATGTTTTGATTATCTGAAGGCCGAAGCTACTGGCACAGTGGCTTTTGATTCGTCCGTCGTTTAAAATAAAATGTTTACTGTAAAATCCTTGTTTGTGTCTCGTCTTTACCTGACAGCATTAGTGGAGAATACGGGCAACGTCTGAAGAACTAACACCCATAACAGCTCTAACCGTTTGTTTGATGTTGCCCACTGCAGGAGCTGTATGCTGCAGGCTGAGTCTGAGAAGCTGCGTCAGGCCTGGATCCAAGCGGTCCAGGCCTCCATCGCCTCTGCTTACAAAGACATTGGGGACAACTACTACGTGGAGGTGAGAACTCTGCAGACGATCGGCATCAGTCCGGGTTTGAATGGGTAAAGGCAAATAGAATTGCAACTTTAGAGACAGAATACCAAAACTGTATTGATAATCATGAACACACTGATTGGACTTGAAACCCTGGACTTCCCGCTCTGGACCTGGACTAGTCCTCATTCTGCAGTCGGGCAGTCAGCTGTTGTATGAGCCGTTTGTGTTTAAAGGGGATGTCCGCAATGTCAACTGCATTACATTTTTTAAATTATGTATATTTGTAAGCATAGGCGTATGACCCTGTAGTGTCCAGAATAATTTGCTGGAAGAGAATAGTTTGACCAATGACGATGATTTGAATGTATTTTGTCATATCAGGAAGCTGTGAGTCTTACTGGTTCTTGCTTTGGAAAATGTTCTCTTCCTCTCAATTCACTTGAGATACTTTTGACAATGTATCTGAATTGTATACTACATTAGTATGCAACTTTTTATGTAAAACAAAGTTTACATTTTTGACTGGGATCATCATTGATAGTGATCATCATGGTGCCTTAACTTTTGCTCTTGGTTGTGTCTAGAAAGCATGACACCACAGAGTGGCTAAAAATATGCATAATTTAGAAAAATAATTTCAGTTGACATCACCTTTAAAGCGGGGGTATTTATAAACCACCTTCACTGTTATAATGCAAAAGATTCACTCTCGGTCCTTGTTTGCCCTCAGCGCCTGGACCGCACGGCCTCGCCATCCACCAGCTCCATCGACTCGGCCTCAGACGCTCGCGGCGAGCGCTTCATGGAGCGCGCTCAGTCAAGAGGAGCGGAGGGGCTGCTGCAGAGGGTTCAGACTCTGCCCGGCAACGAGGTCTGCTGTGACTGCGGCCAGAGCGCCCCCTCCTGGGCCTCCATCAACCTGGGGGTCCTGCTGTGCATCGAGTGCTCCGGCATACACAGGTACGACTGCATATACACAGGTACAACTGTGCATATACACAGGTACAACTGTGCATATACACAGGTACAACTGTGCATATACACAGGTACAACTGTGCATATACACAGGTACGACTGCATATACACAGGTACGACTGCATATACACAGGTATGACTGCATATACACAGGTACGACTGCATATACACAGGTATGACTGCATATACACAGGTATGACTGCATATACACAGGTATGACTGCATATACACAGGTATGACCGCATATACACAGGTATGACTGCATATACACAGGTATGACTGCATATACACAGGTACGACTGCATATACACAGGTATGACTGCATATACACAGGTATGTAATAAAACAAAAGAACAAAATTATTGTAAAAGTAAAGTCAGACCACAACATGTTGTCTTCATCTTGACAAACAAACAATAACAAACATATTATCTGTTGTTTAAAAGACCCCTGTGAGTCATTATTCAACGCTTTGGGGTGAGGGCGGTCTTCTCTTTTTCACTCTTCTGTTTGCATCTCATTGGTCAATCCTTCTACAGCTCAGATCTGGATTTCCAAAAACAATATCACATTATAAACACCAGGTTCATGGAGAACGCAAAACCACAGATTTGTCAGCCCAAATGTTTAGCGTGACACAAACAGTTACTGAGATGTAAGTCGATAAGAGTCAGAGCGAGTTGGAGCCAAACTTTGTCCATGAGCGCTTCCCTATTGGGCTTCATTGAGCTAGGGATTCAGCAATATCCATCTAGATACAATCCATCTGTTGAAAGTTACATATCCCGGCTTTAAGTGCGACCTGCTGTTCAGTGTTTGCCATGATGCATCCTGACTGTGTCTTTGTAGATTAGTGTTTGATTTCAGTGAACTTTGAAACATACACAATGTTCAAATAACTGCACGTCGCTTATGAGTTTCCTCTTTTATACATAATTTCCCCGGACTCAGATGTTTAGACACGAAAAGTTGGCAGAAATCCATCTTGTGATTTTTCAGACGTATAAATCTGTCAAAACTGCATGAAATATCTGACAGTTGACTTTGATGAACAACTGAGTCTAATTTGTAATTATTTTACAACCATAGAACAAATGTTGGACAAAAATTGGAGGTTTGACTTTCCAGGTAAATGCAAATCATAAAGACAACTGTTGACACAAATAGTTTTAAACACGTTACAATCATGTTCTATTTTTAGATCAAACACCTTCTCTCTGCTCTGTGTTCAAACTTGTTACACTGTAAGTAAGTCATCTTTATTTATATAGCGCCTTCGACAGATCAGAGTCACAAAGCGCTTTTCCTCTCACTGGATTATTGTACATATTTTTAGAGGTAAGGGAATCCGGAGCACCCCCAGGAAACCTACAAAAACACAAATCTTCAGATCAAGTGGTTAAATTCAGACTTGATTTGAAATCCGATTTTTTTATAATAAACACACACAGGACAATAATGATTAAATATGAGGTAAAAATTGCTTGAATGGAGTGTTTTTTTATCTTAATTTGGGTACATTCTGTCTTAAAACAAGATTCACCGACAAAGACAAAGCCATTTAGTCTTATTTCAAGAACTGTTATTCTCTCATTTCAAGGAAGATGTTTCTTCTATTATTATTTTTTTTTTAAATAAGCAAAACCTTATTTTACCGTCCCATTAGCAGATCTTGTTTTAAGGAAATCAGAATGTGCTCAAATAAAATAAATCTTCCCAAATTTGAGAAAGTTATGATTTATTTTTCATCAGTTTTTCATGTATAAAATATTCCCACAATAAGTCATGTTGACATGAAACAAATATAGTCAATAAATCATCTTTAGATCATCTTTTTCAGCCTAAAAGGTCAAGTATTGACTCACAGAGGTCTTTCTCCGATGAAGACAGCACACTGTGGTCTTTTGGACAAACAACATGTATTATTATAATCTTTAGTAGTTTTAAATAATAAATGATACATTATTTTTGGCTAATGAAAAACATAAGACCTTTTACTTAATCTGGTTGAAATATAATATGATATAACTATTACCTTAAATAGAAAATATATGGTAATAACTGCTTTCCGCCGGTAACTCCCGATGCTAGATTGATACATCTAAATTAAAATAAAAAAAGTCCAGGTCTGTGACTGATGAGGGACAATGTTGTAACATAGGTAGGTCACCTTTAAGATGAAGAAACAATGTTGTAACCAGCTCAAAAATGTTGTGTTTCTTGTGTTTTGTTGTGCAGGAGTTTGGGTGTGCACTGCTCGAAGGTTCGCTCTCTCACTCTGGACTCGTGGGAACCAGAGCTTCTTAAAGTGCGTGTTCTTTTCATGTTTGGCACTTTTGACAGTATAATAGTGGCAGAAGTAATCCCCCTCCTCTCTTTATCTCTGTTTTCTGCAGTTGATGTGTGAGCTGGGGAACTCTGTGATAAACCAGATCTACGAGGCCACGTGTGACGAGGCTGGAGCCAGGAAGCCGGGTCCTGCCTCCTCCAGGTACTAATATTTACACTCTATGGGTACAACAGCTGTGTTTATGTCCTGAGCAAGAGGACGTGAACACGAGTGATGAGTCAGTGATGACTAAACCTGTCACAATAATCCTTTGGGCGCCAGAAAAGGTACAAAAGGTGGTGCCTTGAAATTATATTTTTTTAAACCTTTCCTTTTATTTAATTTGACATGTATCATGTACCATATCCGTCCTTGATAAAGTCTATCTTGATAATTATAATAATACTAAAATCAATAACATAAATGTATACAAGAAAAATGGAAAATATCTCTATTTGCGGCTAATATTCAACTCTGCGATTAAAACTGAAGCTTGGCTAATGCCACAGTCCAGTTCAGCCATGAGTTTAGTCCACTGAGATGCAGCGAAATAGCTAATACTACTACTAAAAGTACAGCTTATGCCACAGCTAACAATACAATGCTATGGCTACACTAACCTCACCAGAGTTTACACACAGAAGACGACAAAAGGGATTAATGCATAATTAAAGACATATGGCATTAGTTTTCTCTCTGTGAGGTCTTAAATGAGATTTAAAGAGTGGAATAACAAAATAAAAAAATATCGGATAAGGAGATAAAAACAAAATCGGGACATCCCTGAAACAAAAAATGAAGAAAAAGGCAGAGAAAACCGCAATAAAAGTTAGCAGATGAACACATATAATTTAGTTCAGTCTATTCCAGCTGTTTTTTAACCTTCAAATCCACTCTCAGACAGGAGAAGGAGGCGTGGATCAAGCACAAGTATGTGGAGAAGCGCTTCCTGAAGAAGCTAGGGGGCGCTGTGCTGGTGGAGGCTGAGCGTAAGCACCGGCCGTGGACTGTGAAGAAGTGTCAGCGGAGCAGCGGCTCTATGCGGCGCCTCAAAACACGCAGGAAAAACAAACGCTACGACCCGGGCAGCGCATCGCCCGCCAACCTGTCTGCAGGTAAGAAGAGACGTCAACACAACGCCAACGTGTGGACATGATGACCACGTGTGTTTTAGATGAGATGAGCTAAAGCAGGGGTGTCAAACTAATTTTGGTCCAGGGGCCAAATACAACCTAATTGGATCTCAACTGGGCCGGACCAGAAGATACTCTACAAAAATACCCAAAAACGGTACAAAGTCCAACTTTCTGTGCACATAAACACATTTATTTAAAACTTCCTTTAAAACACTGTCCTTTAATACTCACCCAGTAACTGTAAATCTGTTACAAACTTAACGGTGAGTTTTTTAAACTGCAAATAATGTACTATATTTACAATATTACATTGTAAATGGCATTTCACAATATTTATATTAATATTTGTATGTTAGCTCTGTTTTAAGGCTCATACAGAGAAAACTTGCTCACAATGGTAAAGTAGGTAAAGCACTTTAACACTGCACCTCACCTATGGGTGACAGTGGCTCAGTTGGTAGTGCATTGGCTTTTGGGCCAGAAGGTTGTGAGTTCGAGCCCACCACGGAACCTTCTCCACCGACTTCCACTGATGTCTGCTGTCGTTGTGTCCTTGGGCAAGACACTTAACCCGACACTTAACCCGACATTGCCTGAAGCTCCAGCTGAAAAGTCAAGGCTGTATAGTCACTGACAGAGCAGCCATCCTCCTGTGGACTCATCACCTGCAGGAGGATCAGTGAGGGGCTGGTGGTCAGTGAATTGGGTGCAGGTCTGACTGCCGCCCCCCTGACCCAGAAATGGATTAAGGGGAAGAAGATGGATGGATTATGATTATTATCATTTTACATAAATGAGCCGCGGGCCGTGTCAAATCTCTTGGCGGGCCGGATCCGGCCCACGGGCCGCATGAATGACACCCCTGAGCTAAAGGGATAAGGACTTACAAGACCTTTGAAAGACCTTTGAAAGACCAGAGGGATCAGACCAGTTTGGGGGCAATATAGAATAGTCTTTAACTTACTCTGTATTCTTATACTTTGTAAACCTCACTGTTGTTGGAGGTACTTTGTTCAGAACTACCTCCTCCGACTCCGGGGAGCACAGGGACTGGCCTCCAGGACTAAACATGGATAGGCAGCATTTCAGATTTATGCAGCTAAAATATGGAACAGTCTCAATTAAAATGTGAGACAGGGTTCTACTCTGAAAATCCAGGTTAAAACTTTTCTGTTTAGCTGCAACAACTGAAGGATTGCATCTCGACTCATTATAATCTACTGTGTTCATTTATTTATTGATTTTAATGTTTCTTGTCTTGTTTTGTTAAGCGCTTGCGTTGCCTTGTGTAGGAACTGTGCTGTGCACCCCCTGCTTGCACACAAATCCTGATCAGACTCTTCATCTCTTTCAGCCGCTGCAGCAAAGTTCCGTCGGGATTCCTTGTTCTGTCCGGACGAGCTGGACTCACTCTTCTCATATTTCGACACCGGCTCCGGACCTCGCAGTGAGTCTTTCAGCTGTGGTGTTTCTTCAGAATGCAGAGTTGAATGTGTGACGGGTCTTTGGCTCTGGCAGGTCCGGCTGGTCTGAGCAGCGACTCTGGACTCGGGGGAAGCACTGACGGCAGCACGGATGTCTTAGCGCTGGGCTCAGTGGTGGACAGCGTCACAGAAGAAGGTTTCAATTCTAATCAAATTATTAAGCAGGGTTTCATTGGCTTTTTTTTTCACTGTTTACACTGTTTATTCATCTAAAGAGGGTCACTGTTAGTGCTGTGGTAATTTGTTCCCAGAAGTTTAATAGGGCCTTTATATGAAGGTAGCCGCTCTTACAAAGTGCGCCATTGTGGTACTACAACTTCATATTTCACTTCTCCCTTTGTCTTCAGAGGAGGAGTCGGAGGAGTCTTCCAGTGGGGAGGTGGAGATTGAGCAGGAGCCCTCAGACTCGGAGGACCCACGGGAGCTTCACCCCGGAGCCCTGGTCCACCCTGTGGCCCTCCTGCTGCGCGCGGCCCGGCTCCACAACCTACCGCTGATGGCCGAGTCGTTAGCCCACGGAGCCGACGTCCACGCAGCCCCAGAGGAGGAGGAGGGCCGGACCGCACTCATACAAGCTGTGATCGGGGTGAGAACACTTTCTACCACGAACAAAAGCCCCGTTTCCACCAGCCCGACTCTACTCGGCTCTACTGGTTGTGTTTCCATTACACTTTAGCATCGGATACTGTATCATAGCCACCTACACACAAAAAAAGTATTCATGGAAATTCCTTGGTAACCATGGCTTCCAGCAGCTCTCTGGCCATTATCTGTCAGTTAGACGACTGTCGTACCAGCTCGGCCTGGATAGATCTGAAGTAGGTGGCTATGATACAGTATCCGATGCTAAATGCAGGTACTAAAAAGTACCTGATACTGGTTAAGCAGGAACGGTGGAAACGCTCCTAATCAGGGTAGAGTAGAGTAGAGCAGAGTAGGGCTGGTGGAAACGGGGCTAATGTAACATACTGTAAGTACACTCATACAGTGTGATTGGAGTGACAACTCTTTCCACCAGTAACAATCTATATTGTACTGTGTTATTTATGGAAACAAAGTTAGGATTGGGCACTTACCTTTTTTTCTATACATAATACAGTTTAAACCGTAGCGCTGCAATGTCCTGATCTTGTCCTTGTCTCTAGGGCTCTCTGATCGCCTGTGAGTTCCTGCTCCAAAACGGCGCCGATGTGAATCAGAGAGACATGAGGGGGAGGGGCCCGCTGCACCACGCCACCGGCCTGGGGCACACTGGGTAAGTACTTTATCCAACTCACATCCAGCTGGAAATACTCATTGGAAGAATTATAATTATTTTGTCTCCTGGCTGATTTCAATGATGTGCATGATAGAACACTTATTTGTATTATACTGTATATAATAATAAATACATCTATAGCCTCAAACCCATTGTGTGCCGGAAACCCCCCCCTGCAAATAACCCGCCTTACGATCTAGTCTTTGTTCCGAGGCGTGAACACTACAACCAAATATAGTGGCAATTTAGTCAGCTATAAAACCAAACTGTTTTCTCGCTCGATGGTTACATGGGGTTCAGCTGAAGGAGGTTATAAAACTACACACAAGTCACACGAGGGACAAGACTTTGCATGATGACAGCAAAACGAGCCGTGGAGCCGTGTTTGGGTGAGTGAAGCTCTTTACGTCAGAGTTTGGGCTTTGACACGCGCTGCTCTTTCCTTCATGAGGTTGTCCTTGTTAAAAATATGAAAATGGTATGTGGATGATTAACCTCCATTATAATGTGGTTTCCTCTGGTCCTGGGTGCACTGTGACCTATTTTAAAAGTTTGTATTCTCCCTTATATTTTATGTTTGGTGAAAAGCCGACACAGGTTCTTAGCAAAGCGCCAATGAACTTGAACTTTTCAATGTTCCGGAGTCGGGTAAAGAATGTACAGAATCATAAGTGTTTGGCTTCATCCCTGGGGCCAAAGCTGTAATTGAAAAAATGACTCTGCACAGCTAAGAGCTAAGATATTAATTGTAGACTTTCATTCAGACAATAGAAAACAACACTTTATACCACTAATACAAGCATAGCAAATGTTGCACTAGCCTCTACAGTGCTTGAAGACAATAAAAAAGCACACAACAATGAAAACAAAGTTCATATGGAAAATGAAAAAATGTTGTTAGATTTAGATATTCCTCGGGGAAGCAATGTTAATGTTCACACCATTTGAAAGGTGAAAGAATAAATGGAACTATTCCGCTGCACTTCCCTGGCTCAACTCGACTCTACTCTGTGGACATCTCCCCCACTCAGCCCTGCTTCCATTTACATTGCAAAGAGTCCAAGATAAGAATAATAATGATCCATTTTGTTTGTTTGTTAACTTACATTTCAGGGAAGCCTCAATGTTCTACAGGTTTAAAAATAGCTCGATTGCATAAAACTACCAGTTATAGAACATCAAAACACACCCATCTCTGCTGCTCGTCTCCAGCGTCGCAGTCTTGTGTTGTAATCCTGCTGCTTCCTCGTGTCTGCAGTCAGGTGTGCCTGTTCCTGAAACGAGGAGCGTCTCAAACTGAGGTGGACGAACAGGGACACGACCCTCTGAGCATCGCAGTGCAGACCGCCAACGCCGACATCGTCACGCTGTAAGGAACTTCTAATACTGACTGAGACATTTGGTTCCCTATGTGTGTGTCTGTTTTGTCGTTGTCTGTTATCTGTATCTTCACACTGGGTCTTTTTGCACAAATAGTCCAATGCAGGGTTTTTTTTACTGTTTTTTTTTACAGGGAAAGATCTTAATCTGGATCTGAGACATGAAGGAAATCCTGTCATTTCTTTCTTATCCGTAGTTGGATTTATGACCAGTGTGTTTAAAGTAGCAATATGTGAGATTTTCATGTCAAGTCATCATTAAACGGCCCTAATCTGTCAAACGAACCATGCTCTTTACGAATACTTCTTTAACTGATAATAGTAGTTCAACCGATATATTCATATTTCAAAATTAGTTTTACAGCCCCTAAATCTTGTAATTGTTCTCATTTCGATGTCCCGCCCTCCACCATTTTAACAATCATAAAGTCGGTGACCCAGGTTGCCAGAACTAACAGTGTTGAGCTAATCTCACTGGTAAAGTAACATGTGGCCGCAGATATAATTAAGGTCTCATTATGATTCTCAAATCAGTAATGACAAGGAATAAAACCAGGGTTTCTATCGGGGATGGCTTTGTGAAAAAGGTGTTGGTCTTAGATTTATTGTTGGCAAAACTCTTGTATATATTCAGTTATCATAATCCCAGCTGGATTCGTCTGCATACTTGGCAACCTGAGTCAGGGAGAGTGGGAGAGGTTGCAGTACCACTTTTGGCCAGATTTTTACATACCGCTCCTTTAAATGATGATTGTGTTTGAATTGTGCATAACTTTGCGCAGCATGTTGCCAGTGTTCTTCGTCAAAGCTTTAGAGCAGACCAGTGCAAAGCAAGAAAGAAGAAATATTGGACAAAAGCATTTCAGTCATACCTCACAAAAATATTAGCAAGCGCACTAAGTACACATTAAAATTACTACTATATGTACTCAAATCCACTAACATTAGCCGACTTTACCTTCCCTGTTTGTTCCCAGGCTCCGTTTGGCGCGGATGAACGAGGAGATGCGAGAAGCCGACGTCCCGTTGGGGCAGCCAGGTCAATACCCGAGCAGCAGCCCCACAGAGCAGCAGTACAAGAAGTGTATACAGGAGTTCATCTGCCTCACCATAGACGAGAGCTAGTACTCACACTGCTGCTGCAAATACTACTACTACTGCCTGCTCTTTACTGCCCCTGCTGGACACTCTCACAATTACACTGATTGGACTTTTTCTCCTCCAGCAAGGCGACAGTAAACAACAGCAGTGTTCATTTGTGCGTCACTGTGCTGAAACCCGACACCGTTTGTTTGTTTGGAGCCGTAGGAGCCGCTGTCGCCTGCTTTCCTCTGTTTTCTATCAGGGTTTATCCTTTGTGCTAATGCGCTAACACTCATACCTCTGGAGAAGCTGCACTAAGACGTTTTTTTACTCCCTTTGAGGCCAGATCTACCAAGTTTTTGCAACTCATGAACGAAATAACTAATTGTCACTTTGGATTGGCTCTGTAAATGTTCAATTTCACAACACTGGCTTGAATGGAGGCAAAATTAAATTGACTATGGAAGGATTTGACAAATTCTCCAAAATCACATATAATTAATAGATATTTTATGTCTTTCTAATGATTTACACAAACTTAGTGAACTTTTTAGAACTTTTGTTGCTTCTTTTCTAAAATGTTTGATCCATAGTTTATCCATGGCTTATTGTTTCATATAGTCTGGTCCAATCAAATAGTTTTTGTTTTTTGCCGTAGCATTTATGTCTAGAGGAGAACTTTAAATCGAATGTAAAACTTCACATGATTCCATTGAAGCCATTTCAGCACAGGGGTGATGTGCTCTCTTTCAGTTCCCGTTTATGCTAATTTGTCACCTATTTTAATCCAATTTAAAACTGTTTCTGATCAACAGTTCAAGCATAGTATTGTGTCAGGGACTGGCTAGGGTACTGGTAGTTTTTCCGTTTATTTTTTGTCTGTTTTACTTTATCTGTAGGTCTCTTTTTAACTACTTCTTGAAAACAAACCGATAAGCAACATTTTTGAACGGTCATCAAAATCAGATTTGCGCTGTTACTCCCATCCGATTGGAGTCTGACGATTTTAATGCCCCATTTCTGGTCATAATCACCATTAAAACTACCTTATATTATACATTTGAATAGTTAAATGTTGTGCTGACTTTGTGGATCTGGCTCCTTGTCAACTCATCTCAAGCCGACTGTACATAGCATTCTCAAGGGTAAACTTTGAATTATTCCCGTGGCATGAGATGTCCGAGTTTTTGTAATATTTCAAAGTAGCAGAAAAGCAAGAAAAGTAGTAGTTTTCAGAGGAATTGGAGAATTGAGTTTGAAACTGTGATCAAACGGCCGGCTGCCGTCTGTAAAAAAAAAAAAAAAAAATAGAAAAAGAAAGAAAAACTTGAAAGCGGAGAAGAGGTTGTGCATGTACAGAATATATTATTAATGTAAAGAAAAGATGAAACAATGCACTTTCCCGATTACAGTATTATTTTTGTCATATTTTTTATATTTTTTATCAATTGAACTATCTTTTTTTTAATGTTAACACCCAAATGGACACGGACAGTCCGAGGGAAACTGATTGTGAAAGGAAAGATGCAGTTTTTAAAGTTGTGTTGAAGATGCTTTCCCATATGGCCTTAACGAGAATATGCTTATTTATTATATTATTTATTGGTTTGAGGTTTGTCTCTTTAGACTTTATAACAGCCCAAACTTTATATCATTTTTCAGTTTTATATAAATCAGCACAAATATTATGACCACCAGCGGTTGGGGTTGTTCGGTCGCATCTACCATAATCTGTTCTAGTTTGTTCCATATCGGACAGATTTAAAACGATCTGCCAGGATTAAAACCACGACTAAACGTATACTTTACTCTATCTTACAAATCAACTCTGATAAAATAGATAAGAGAGACTTTCTTGATCTCACAATGGAGAAATTTACAAACGAGAAAGTATTGAATTCATTCCCCTACTCAAGTAAAAGTATAGCATTCTCTACCGTCTTTTGGAAAAGGATTTTAGATGCACGGCCGCTGTGGATGCCTGAACTATGCGGCTGCGGTGAATCAGTAAAAGAAATGAAATGAAATACTAATAATAAATGTGTTTGAGGTATTGTAAGAATTGCCTTTAAACAACTGAATGAGATTATAGGGTTAGGGTTCAGTCTTGCATCACAAGTTACAGAATAGTAGGAATGACGAGCACACAGCACGAGATAAATAAATACTAAATATACCAGAATAAAATCTCTAACTCTAGCATGAAAACAAGATGTATAAAATCTCCAATATTCTAGTGCAAGTAATTTATAGTTGTATGTAAACATCTATATGTGTTTATGTGCATCATGAGGGTGCTAACACGCATAAGGAAAAGAATACCACAAAAACAAACCGTTAAAACATTAATCAACATGATATTTTTCCAATGTCGTCCCATTTTTTGTTGTGTTCATCAAATTTAAAAAAAAATAAAAAATAGATGATTGTCTAACCATGGTGAAATATAATTCGAAAATATAAAATCTCAAATCCAGATCCATTCTCTGCTTTGTGGTCGTAATGTTGTGGCTGATGGAACACCGCTCCACTCTTTGTAATACTCATAATAACAATAATATCAACATTCCCAAAACAACAGCTCAGCAACAACTTAGCGTGTAATTTATTCCAGAATTATTATTTTGTTGTAAATAATCCAATGTGCAGTACGAGTCCGAGCACTTTTGATTTTTATTATTTGAGGGTGAATTACAAAATATACGTGACGTTTTTTGCGCATGCTTTTCCGGGATCCTTTTGAGAAACATCGAAAGCTTCACAGTTTTACCAGCATGCTACAATACAATTCATTTTGTGCAGTTAAGTCCTGTGAAAAAGCATGTTCCGCCCAGAATAATGCGTCTTATTCAAAGACAATGTTGGGAATGTTGGATTAAACTACCACAGTGGCTTTGGGGAATAGAATAGGCAACATTAACAGTCTAATATAAGATTGATTCATAATTTATATATATACAGTATATAATCCCAAATTTCAACCTTATTGCCCTTTTCTCGCACATGTATTGAATGAGGAATTTTATCTAGATTTTAATCAAGGGATATTGCCGCTTATAAAACTCCCAAAGCCTTCTCTCAGTAATATTGAATTGATATGAATTTTAAATCTTTTTTATTCTTGGGGTAAAAATCAATCTGTCGTTACGCACGTAGTTCACTCCCCACTCTCTTCTTCTCATGCTTTCGTTATGTTTTTTGCCAAAGACTTTTTTCACGGGGAAGTGTCTAAAAATGTAAAGTAGCTGTTGAGATTATTGTTTCTTCCTGTGTAGAAAAAAGTCGATGTTCGTTATGCACATGTTAAAATATAGAGCGTAGGAGGAGGACGTAGAGGGAGAGGAGTAAATAATACATGTTCTGTCTAAATGTGTGTGTTTTGAAAGCAGGTCTTTTGTAAATACGAGTCATATCCAAAAACCGCCTGCCTCTTTTCTGTACAATGCAAACTTCTGCTGTGGGAAAGGTTCACTGCGATTTCAATAAAACTGACTGAAATAAAAGCAACAACTCTTGAACTAACTTTGCTTTTGTGGCTTTTTTTCTGGTTCTTTTCTATCAATAATTGGTGCTGTTTGTACACAACTTTTCTCCATGGGGACTTTGTTCAAGCTGGGGAATCTATAGCTTTCAAAAGACGTCAGATGTCATAGAATTTGTAAAGTAAGGTGAGGCAGGGCAGGACGAATTTATTTGTATTGCACAGTTCACACACACAAGGCAACTCAAAGTGGCAAGGCAAGGCAAGTTTATTTGTATAGCACAATTCATACACAAGGCAACTCAAAGTGCTGAACAAGATAGCATTAAAATCATAAATAATCACAGAACATTAAAACGAAAGATAAAAATATAAAATCCCTCAGTTGTATGCACAGCTAAACAGAACTGTTTTTAACCTGGTTTTAAACATTGTCAGAGAGGAGGCCTGTCTCACATCTTCAGGAAGATTGTTCCAGATTTTAGCAGCATGAATCTGAAAAGCAGCCTCCCCATGTTTAGTTCTGACTCTGGGCACTAACAGGAGTCCAGTCCCTGTGCTCCTCAGAGTCCGGGCTAGTCCGGAAAGAAGTTTTTTTGCATCCACTGGTGAAGAAAGCTGAAGTGCTGAAGAAAACAAGATAGAAACGACATAAATAATCACAGTACATTAACTCATTGACTGCCACCCAAAACACATGTCAGATCTAAACAACACAAGAGCTGGACGCACCACAGACTGAGACAAAGTTATCTGGCGGTGAACAGACCGGTCCACACAGAGGCAGAGAGGGATGAGCTGCAGCACAGGGGAAGACTTGAATTTTTACAGCCACATCAAATCAACAACATTAGCAGCATTTTACCATCTGGAAAAAAAATATATAGTGTCTGAAGTGGACTTGAAGATTTTTATCCCGCATTGGTCTCCAGTAGGTTAGACAATTGCAACGCCTGCTCGAGTCCTGACTAGAACCAGGAAGTACGACCACATTAGTCCAGTTCTCAGGTCTCTGCACTGGCTTCCTGTGGCTCAGAGAATAGACTTTAAAACAGCTCTGCTTGTTACGTCTTGTAAGTCTCTCCATGACCTCGCACCAAAGTACATCTGTGACATGTTGGTGCCATATGAACCATCTGAGGAGCACTGGTTTCCTGCTGGTGCCTAGATTCAGGACTAAACATCTGGAGGCAGCATTTCAGATTTATGCAGAAAACATCTGGAACAATCTTCCTGAAAATGTGAGACAGTCTTTTTCTCTGACAATGTTCAAATTCAGGTTAAAACAGTTCCGTTTAGTTGTGTGTTCTTGTGTATGTTATGTTGTCACTTTGAGTTGCCTTGTGTATGAACTGTGCTATACGAATAGACTTGACTTGCCTTTATTTTGATGCACTTGGTCATGTTTACTTGTTTGCTGCTTTCACGTCTCCACAAACAAAGCATTAATATCAAGGCACCAAAACGATTCCCACACAAGTAGGAACGGCAAGTTTATTTGTATTGCACAGTTCAAACACAAGGCACTGTGAACAAAAGAGGTGAGGAAACACTCAAGTAAACACAAGTTCACTCCGACATTTGATTCTCATTTTTGTCATTTTTCTTGTGCCGTCAAGGGAATAAAATGCAGTCATGGAGTGTATTTGTACCTATCATATGCAGCGATAGACACTTCTTTAAACGCAGACTCCATAAACTGTTTTGTAAAAGTGAGATGGAAAGATAAATTATATGGTTCTTTGATTAGGCCGCACACATTACCACAAATTCTTTCTGTGTTTATTCAGCTGTCTGTTATGTTCAAGATTGATTTAGTTAAGTTTCCAATAATGAATGCATAGAATAACAACTGAGGATTTGTTCTTGTTGACTCGCTGTGTGGTATTGTAAGAAAAGATGACTGATGAAGCCAGATTGAGAAGTGGAAAGCCAAAATGATGTAACACGGAGCAGGTTATGATATGTCTTTGTGGCATTGTGTTATGTGTAAACATAATTAATTCATTCCTGGACATAAAAATGATAAAGAGACAAAGTAATTTCATGTTTTAGAATGTGAAATTTTAAAACATGGGGGGGGGTTCAAAAATCGAAGATTACAAGCTGCAAACACAGACATGTGATTTTAAAGTAGAATTACCTGAGAAATTACCAAAACTAATTTATGGGCAATACTTAAGTTTGAAAAGTCCAAAAACTGCTCTGAGAATGATGTCATAGTGGTACAATGACATCATACTGACATCATACTAACAGGACTGAGACAAAAAAAGACAGATGGATTGATCTAAAAACTCCAGGTCTGTTTTTTGAGAAAGGAACAATGCTGAAACATAGTTAAAAGCAGCTGCACTAACTGACTTTATTTTTGTATTCATTATGAAAATGCTATCCATGTCCATGTAGTGCATTGGGATATACGTCCTTTTGAAGAAAAAGTAGCACAGATTTGTGCTGGCGTGACATTATATTTTAGATCGAGTTTTGATGAAACAAGGAAGAGAATGTGTTTCGGGTCGCGGATTGTGACCAGTCACAGCGGACCACTAGCCCCCACTTTCGTGAGAAATCTACAGGTCCGTTAGCATAGACGGCTGAGTTAGCACAACAAGCCGAGGAGCTAACCTGAAACTTCGTGTGTCTTCGTCACCGGGTACTGCTTACACAGCGAGACAGCCATCCAAAAGAAAGTCCTGTTCCTCCGTGCTTCCCGGTTCTATCATTCTATGGTCACGCCATCCACGTGAAAATCCATATGCATGTATTATCCATATTGGGAGAGGCTAGCTCCGTCAACAACAGTAGGTGTGTGTGGGGGGCGATAGCTTCGTGGGTGCACCGCGGTAAAGAGGTCCGGCTTTCCAGAACCAGCGGTAAAGAGGTCCGCACGTAAAATGAGGGGTGTCACATTATGCTGTTACTTACGGTAACACAGGAAAGCGAAGCCGCGGGGATGGGCCGCCACAATGCATTTTTTAACATGATTCTTTTTTTATACATAAAAAACCTTAGAAAAAGCTTTCACTGCACACTTGTTCACTGTGAAGCCCTCTATTATTGTGCAAAGTCACATTCACTTTTACTGTGGAAATTCCAAGAAAATAGGGGTCAAAGTGTGCAAAAATGATCCAAAATGCACTTTTTAACCTGGATTTTAAAAAAAAGTAAAAAACCTTAGAAAAAGCTTTCACTGCACACTTGTTCACTGCGATGCCCTCTACTATTGTGCAAAGTCACATTCACTTTTACTGTGGAAATTCCAAGAAAATAGGGGTCAAAGTGTGCAAAAATGATCCAAAATGCACTTTTTAACCTGGATTTTAAAAAAAACTAAAAAACCTTAGAAAAAGCTTTCACTGCACACTTGTTCACTGTGATGCCCTCTACTATTGTGCAAAGTCACATTCACTTTTACTGTGGAAATTCCAAGAAAATGGGGGTCAAAGTGTGCAAAAATGATCCAAAATGCACTTTTTAACCTGGATTTTAAAAAAAAGTAAAAAACCTTAGAAAAAGCTTTCACTGCACACTTGTTCACTGTGATGCCCTCTACTATTGTGCAAAGTCACATTCACTTTTACTGTGGAAATTCCTAGAAAATAGGGGTCAAAGTGTGCAATAATGATCCAAAATGCACTTTTTAACCTGGATTTAAAAAAAAAGTAAAAAACCTTAGAAAAATCTTTCACTGCACACTTGTTCACTGTGATGCCCTCTTTTAATGTGCAAAGTCACATTCACTTTTACTGTGGAAATTCCAAGAAAATAGGGGTCAAAGTGTGCAAAAATGATCCAAAATGCACTTTTTAACCTGGATTTTAAAAAAAAGTAAAAAACCTTAGAAAAAGCTTTCACTGCACACTTGTTCACTGTGATGCCCTCTACTATTGTGCAAAGTCACATTCACTTTTACTGTGGAAATTCCAAGAAAATAGGGGTCAAAGTGTGCAAAAATGATCCAAAATGCACTTTTTAACCTGGATTTTTAAAAAAAAGTAAAAAACCTTAGAAAAAGCTTTCACTGCACACACTTGTTCACTGTGATGCCCTCTATTATTGTGCAAAGTCACATTCACTTTTACTGTGCAGTGAAAGCTTTTTCTAAGGTTTTTTTTTTTTTAAAAAAAAATCCAGGTTAAAAAATGTCAAAGTGTGCAACTATGATCCCAAATGCAGTTTTTTGGATCATTTTTGCACACATTTTGACCCCTATTTTCTTGGAATTTCCACAGTAAAAGTGAATGTGACTTTGCACAATAATAGAGGGCATCACAGTGAACAAGTGTGCAGTTGAAAGCTTTTTCTAAGGTTTTTTCCTTTTTCAAGAATCCAGGTTAAAAAGTGCATTTTGGATCATTTTTGCACACTTTGACCCCCATTTTCTTGGAATTTCTACAGTAAAAGTGAATGTGACTTTGCACAATAATAGAGGGCATCACAGTGAACAAGTGTGCAGTGAAAGCTTTTTCTAAGGTTTTTTACTTTTTTTAAAAATCCAGGTTAAAAAGTGCATTTTGGATCATTTTTGCACATTTTGACCCCTATTTTCTTGGAATTTCCACAGTAAAAGTGAATGTGACTTTGCACAATAATAGAGGGCATCACAGTGAACAAGTGTGCAGTGAAAGCTTTTTCTAAGGTTTTTTACTTTTTTTTTTTAAATCCAGGTTAAAAAGTGCATTTTGGATCATTATTGCACACTTTGACCCCTATTTTCTTGGAATTTCCACAGTAAAAGTGAATGTGACTTTGCACAATAGTAGAGGGCATCACAGTGAACAAGTGTGCAGTGAAAGCTTTTTCTAAGGTTTTTTACTTTTTTTTTTAAATCCAGGTTAAAAAGTGCATTTTGGATCATTATTGCACACTTTGACCCCTATTTTCTTGGAATTTCTACTGTAAAAGTGAATGTGACTTTGCACAATAGTAGAGGGCATCACAGTGAACAAGTGTGCAGTGAAAGCTTTTTCTAAGGTTTTTTACTTTTTTTAAAAATCCAGGTTAAAAAGTGCATTTTGGATCATTTTTGCACACTTTGACCCCTATTTTCTTGGAATTTCCACAGTAAAAGTGAATGTGACTTTGCACAATAATAGAGGGCATCACAGTGAACAAGTGTGCAGTGAAAGCTTTTTCTAAGGTATTTTACTTTTTTTAAGAATCCAGGTTAAAAAGTGCATTTTGGATCATTTTTGCACACTTTGACCCCCATTTTCTTGGAATTTCTACAGTAAAAGTGAATGTGACTTTGCACAATAATAGAGGGCATCACAGTGAACAAGTGTGCAGTGAAAGCTTTTTCTAAGGTTTTTTATTTAAAAAATATATAAACATGTTAAAAAATGCATTGTGGCGGCTGATCCCCGCGGCTTCTCTTTTCTGTGTTACCGTAAGTAACAGCATAAAGCGGCAACCCGCTAGAAATGTGCGGGCCTCTTTACTGTTGACTCCGAAAAGCCGGACCTCTTTACCGCGGTGTGGGTGCGGGGAGGGGAGCAGAAAGAGCGAGGCCAGCGAGTCCGCGGCTTATAAATCCCAAAGTCAGTTAGTGCAGCTTTAAAAAGTTGATTTTACTTGACATGTGTCATTTAAGTCTTTGTCAAAAAATGGACTGTGTTTCTGTCCCACAGGGCCGGCTTCACCAACCAGCCGAGTCAAAACCAAAGATCGAGTGAGTTTTTGTCCTAATGCTTTCAAATGTTTTCATGGTGTGGGACTTTCTTTTTTATCATGCTCATAAGTGGAATCAGAACCATCGACTGTAAGAAGGAGAGGATAGACTGAGTGCTGACGTCTCTAGTGCTTTCTTTGTTGCCGAAAATGCCGATTAGAACTGAGCTCAAACAGGCTCTTTGGATGGGAATCTGGAGCCAAAATCTCAGATAGCAACTACCCGGCAACCACAGAGAAAATCGGGAGTGAGGCGAATTCAGGGAGAGAAAGAACCTGATTGGTCACTTTTCGTGGGACACAGTCTTTTGTATAGCTCTAAATCACAACTGCGTCTCGGGGGACTTAAATAATTTGTTGATTCACCAACAATAGATCAGAGAATCAAACAGTTCGACACAGGAGATTCAATTATAACAAACACATAGGAACCACTGGTCCATAGGGAGCGGGATGTCCACTGTCTAGACATGTCCTGGATTATCACTGACCCTCCTGCATCGGCAAGAAGCAACTCAAAAACCTTGGGGAGGCCCATAATGAGAGAGGGATCCCTCCCCAGGAACAAACAGGCTCTAGATCCAGGACATATCTGGGTTTACAAAGACATTTTCAAACAATATACATTATCAATGACCCATGGAAGGTGAGTGTGACACAAACGGTTCCAGAGTAAGAAGAGTTTACTTTTCACTGTAGAAGCAAAACTTTGTCCATGAGCACTTTCTAGTACTAAAGCAAAAGCAGTGTCCACTTCTATACGCCATCTGTGTGTTCTGTGGAGAAAATTACTGATATTACTACTGTTTTGATGAAGGAATTTTTTTTTAAGGATTACAACAGAGCAAAACGAACATTCTGTTTATACCATAGACTGTAAATATTAAGTTTATACAGTATTTAGCTCATTTTAAGCCTTCTGTTCTTCTTCTGTTAAAACCATGTTTGTTGCAGACCACATCTCCAGTCCTGATGACTTTCACCAGTTTCCTGTCCAATCGTCTCTACACACCCAAAAACTGACCAGTTCAATTGAAAACAACTATTGTACATGCACTGTATTGAACCTGCAGCACTTTTAAATGAATTAATTTTGTGCCATAGTGTTAAAAAAATGTTAAAGAAGCAGTGATTGCCTAAATATTTTTTTTCCATCAGGGTTTTTTAATTGTGTGTCTAATAAAATGTGATGAATCAAAATCCAACTCATGTGTTGTGTTTTTATAATTTAGGTATTATTGAAATATCTTAATGATATCAAAGGATGTTTATATCCTCATATGTATTTTGTCCACAACCCTCAACTTGTCTGAGAGAAGTGACGACTTCATGACTAGTATTAGTCACTTAACCTACTATTTTTCATTCATTTTCTACCCCTTTATTAGTACATTTCTGGGTTGGGGGTGGGGTGGGGGTGTGACAATGAGAGCTGCCACCCAATGCTCATAGCACCAGTCCCTCTGATTCTCCGGCAGGCGGTGGGTCCACAGGAAGATGGCTGCGGGTGCCTCAGCCTTGATGTTTCAGTGGAGCTTCAGGCCCAAGGACACAACGACAGCAGACATTAGTGGGAGCAGTTGGAGTAGGGTTCAAGCCTTACCTGAGCTACTGTTGGTAGAGCATTGTTATTATTATTACTACATTATTACATAATTAATTCATCTGACAATTCTTTCTGATAATCTCTTTAGTCACTTTTCGTGCTGCTATTATTACTATTGTTTATTCTGATCATATTCTCTGCAGCTAAAGTACAATGTAAACATCTGTAAATACCTCTTGATGCTGCTGACCACAGTGTGTACTCCATCAGTGACTTATCCTTGAACCAAGTGCAATTATAGCTTCAGTTTTATTTTAGACTTTTATTATTTCATAATGACGTTGATATTTCCCCACTGAGGACGGACAAAGATTTATCTTATCTTATCTGACCTTATCTTATGAACCAAGAGACAGCAAAATCAATTGTTACCAAGACCAAAATGAACACACAGATGTACAGGGGAGACAATTTTTTTCTACATTTAACTCATTCATTTTATAATGCTTACAAACTGGAAGTTAAACGTCTGTGTTCAATGCTATGTGTTACTATGGTGACCAGCCTGATTTGGAACCTGTAGTTTAAAGGTCTTTTTAAACAGGTAAAAAGGCTAAACCTTACTTTACACAAAACACAGTCAATCTTACTACATTCAAGGTTTTCAATATATGGTCCCAGTTTCCCCATACTTACATTGTATAACTTCAATGGTGAGATGTTACCTAGCAACCACTTAATAAAATTGGCTCCTCCATTGTTAAATAAATTACAAAAAATACTTTAATGTGTGTCAAGAGTAAAAAACAAGTGTTGTCAAACTTTATTATGAACTGTCACCGAATCCACATTTGTCAACATCACTGTATATTACATCAATCTGTTATCAACGTGTCCTGTGCGTGACCTGCGGTGAACCAGCGATTTTGGTCTTCTATTTAAAAACAAAACAAAAATCTAAATATATACTGCCATGGTCACTGTTATTTTAGTGCACTTAAAGAATCATGTTTGTATTATTATTTACTTTTTTTTTTACTTTGTTTTGCTTCGCTTCCATCAATGACTGTTCGCTTGTTCCTCTCTGTCACTCTGGCAACCCGGAAGAGGTCTCGGGCTTCGTGTTGTTTTCGATCAAGTTTGTGCTTTTAACATCAACAAAATCTGCGCCAGTCCCATCCAAACACGTGTATCCCCCAGCGCGACTCCCACAGAGGTATGTAGACACCTGTGTGTATCTAAATCAGCTTTAATATCCCAATTTAATAGCCAAACATAGCGGTTAGCCGTGGCCTAGGTTAGCATTTAGTGGCTAATGGTTTCATTGAAGCTACTCAAACACACTAACTTTATATAATGCACGTCAACCATATTAACACGACACTGTTGGGGTGTGATATTAACGGTAGTAGGTTGCGTGTCAAGACAGTGATTCAGTTTGTGTTTGAGTTATAAGCAGTGACCGCCCCGAAGCTAGCAAAGATTAGCCGCTAGCTAACTAACGCAGTTTTACAATGTCCCGGATTAGCATCTGTCAAGCTGAGCTGCTGCTGACAAAATCCAATTATACCCATCAGGCCGACACTCCGTCTGTTCTACTTAAAGACTGGAGATATTGGGGTTAATCAGGTGATATGTATTAAAACAGTGGATACTTTCGGAATTGTTATGGTCGTCATTTGGTTTGAGTGATTGGAAAACCCCAGTCACATCCTTCTATGACGTGTTATTACTGTAATAAAATGGGACCGTCTTCTGGAATATCAATTCGACACTTGTTTGATCTGTGTATTGTCTTTACATGTACTGTACTCTCTTCTAATAGACCCGGCGCGTCAGAATTCCTTCATCAATTTCCCACTGAGGGACTAATGAGAGTTGGTCGGAGGGGGCCGATGGCACATACTGATTGCCTCACTTCTGTCGGTGTGCCCCAGGGCAGTTGTGGCTACAGTAGTAGTTTATCACCACTGTGTATGGGAGTGAAAGTGAAACGCATTTGAGTGTCCATAAAAGCACTATATCCATCCATCCATTTCAGGGGGGTGGCAGTCAGAGCTGCACCCAGTACACAGAGCACCTGCCCCTCACTGATCCTCCTGCAGGTGGTGAGTCCACAGGAGCTGAGATCTTTCAGTTGGGGCTTTGGGCAAAGTAGGGCTAAGTGTCTTGCCCAAGGACACAATGACAGCAGTCATCAGTGGGAGTCGTGAAGTAGGTCTTACGGTGGGCTCGAACCCACGACCTGCAGGCCCAAAGGCCAATCAACTGAGCTACTGTCGCCCTAAAAAAAAAGCACTATATGAAACCGATTAATTATTGATATTGTTAGTTTTAGACTATGATAATACACTGCAGCTCAAGTCCTGACTAGAACCAGGAAGTACGATCACATTAGTCGAGTTCTCAAGTCTTGTGCCATATGAACCAACTAAAACTAAAAAATATTAGCTGCAACAGCTGAAGAATTGCATCTTCACTCTTTTTAATGTACTGTGATTATTTATTATTTTTTGAGTTGCCTGTTGTGTATGAAATCGGCTCTACAAGTAAACTTGCCGTACTGTATAATTTTCAACATGTGTTCATTGTAGAACATGCAGTGTTGTGCCAGTTCACAGCTTTTCTGAACTAGTTCAAGTTCAGTTCATACATGCTCAAAGTGAACAGTTCACGTTCAAAGTTCACATTTTTAATTCTGAACTAGTTCAAAGTTCAGTTCATTTTACTTTTTTCGTGAGATACTTAAATACATATTTTTTTCACACTACGAGCTATATGGGCTTGTTCACACTAAAGGGCACAAGTGTGACAAAAGGCCAAAAATTAGATTTTAATAATCAGAAGATATTTTATGTTTTTCATGTTTCCAAGCACCTCCTCTGTCCATTAGAAGTTGCTAGAACATAACTGTTTTATACATTAGACAAGTTTCCTATAGCAGCCCTGTTTATTTTATGTAACGGACGTGATGATTTGACGGAATGAGCTTCGTGGAAGTTTGATAGGTATTTTCAGATGTCCACATTTGATTCAGAGATTCTATTTTTTTACACAAAGTAGATGCAAATTGATACGTTCGTATTGTCAAGCAATTAAATGTGAAAACAGACCAGATTTTTATTTTTCTCAAGTTAAATTTTTAGAGAAAAGAGGACCGTCCTCATCACGTCTGTTACAAATTTTTCAGGGGTAATTTAATTAATTAATTATTTTTTATTTGTTCACGATTCGTTTTTATATCAAGTGATTAACTTCTGTTGTGTCAACCATGTAAATCTTGTGGGATTTCATCTTCTACTTTTTCAGACTGAGGACATTTTATTTTCTATGTAACTGGCGTCACAGTAGAATGGTCAAATAAGAGGCTAATTTGGTCGTTTAAAATGTCGCTACATTTTTTTTTTTGTCAATCTTTATTTTGGATTTTTTCCACACTATCTCTTCAATGTGTTTGTGTTTGAAATCTTTTTTCCAATCTATGAAAGTAATTTTAGTTTTTAAGTTATAACCTTTTAAAGTCCAGATACTTTAATTATCACTTTACTGTGAACACACTCATATATATATTATATATCTCCTGTACACCCACAGGAGGAGAGCCTTTTGACTACAAAACAGACAAGATTTATATGGTTTTCAATGGGAGCCAAACGGAGTTGCTCCATCTCTGCTCATAAACTACAGACAGTAATGCGCTGCAGTGCGTGTGTCTATACTTTATGTCAAATGTAAACGGTGTAAACATTGTCGCTAACTCACCCTGTGTTTTCATCATGACTCTGGCACACGTAAAAAGCACCAGCTCACAGCGCCGCACCGCAACACAGAGTCGGGGTGCGTTCACAGACGGTGGAAACCGTAGGAATGTTTAGATTTCGCCGAAAAAGTGCGAGAATACAGGAGGGAGGAACTTTCTCTCGTTGCGTTTCAAAAGAGAAAACAGATTCCAACGTTCATAGTGATGTCTGCCGTTCATGACACATAAAATGAACTAATTCACGTTCAAGTTATTTTTTAAAAAATGTGCTGCATTCAGTTCAACGTTCACAAAAAAATGAACGCGCTCTTTTGAACTCGTTCACGCACAACATTGAGAGCATGGAACATCAAAGGGCTAAGTAGTAAAAGCTCAATTACCAATTAAGTATTGGAGAGGCGAGATATGAGCTAAAGTCCAGCTCTTTCAGTTTTTATTTTAAATTCTTTGTCACTCATGGAGCTGTTACTGAACGTGTTATTCAAGACATTGGATACTAAGTTCTAGGGCTGTGACAAAAATTGAGAGATCAGAAGATTGCATTCTCAATTTTGGTAGATGTGATTATCAAGACAATCAACAGACACCAATACTGTGGTAATAACAGGAAGGGACTGAGATACGCTTTGTTCTCTACTCATGTGTCCTTCTTCTGTGTAAGTTTGTCAAATTAATTAGAATATATTTTATTTGTCGTACCAGTTCTTTTAATACAATAAAAATAACTCATTAATCAATCAATTAGTTTATTTCAAAACCTGCACAAACATTTTTTACAACGGTTCATCTTGTAAAGCACATGCATGGTTTCACACACTCTCTACAACGCAACCACAATGCAAAAACAAGAAATTACAAAAAACAAAACAAGCAAAACAAAAAACAAATCTATATCCCCTTGGACTACCCCCACCGGTCAGGTAAAGTAGAGCATATACAATACTGTAGCGGGACGGACGGGACGGGACGGGACGTTCTCCGACCACACACCACTCGCTCAATGCTCAGCTACTGCTCAGGGAATCATACTCCCTCTTCTGCGTATTTCTGCAGTAATTCTTTTTTTAAAGTATTTTTTAAACTTGGTCATGTTGGAGCATGATTTTAATGCTTCCGTTAAATCATTCCAGATCTTCACTCCTCTGACTGAGACACACATTGATTTCAATGTTGTTCTCACTTTAGGGACATAAAATTGTTTGTTTCCTCTAAGCCTGTATCTATGATGGGCGTCTCTATCATGAAAAAAGTTTTGTACGTTTGCTGGCAGAGAGCTTTCAGACGCCCTGAACATTATCTGAGCAGTTCTTAGGCTAACCAAGTCATGTAGTTTAAGTTGATTAGTTTTGATGAACAAGGGATTAGAAGGATGTCTGTAGTGAACATAAGACACAATCCTTATGGCCTTTTTTTGTAAAATGAATAAGGGCTGCAAATGAGACTTATAGCAGTTTCCCCACACTTCAACACAATAATTCAGATATGACATTATGAAAGAATGATATAATAACATAAGCGCATTGGTATTAATTAAATGACAGGATCTCTTCTCTTCATCATTCCCACACATTTTGCAACTTTTGTCCGCAGGTAACTTATGTGAGTTTTCCATGTAATTTTGTTGTCTATAATAACTCCCAAAAATACATTTTGTTTGACATTCTCAATAGGTGTATCATCAAGTACTATTCTGACTGGTATTTTACTTTTACGATTACTGAAAAGCATAATTTTAGTCTTTTTTTAAGTTGAGTGACGATTTGTTATTATTAACCACCTCATTAATCTGGTCATCTCCACTGTTACGAGGGACAAGAGTTGCTCCAAGTTATTTCCTGAGCATGTAATTGTGGTGTCATCCGCAAAAAGTATAAATTTCATTAATGTTGATACTTTACATATATCATTGATGTACATGAGAAACAGTGTGGGTCCCAGAGTTGACCCTTGGGGAACACCACAGGTGATGTCTCTGAAACCAGACCTCTGTTGTTCAAACTGTACAAGTTGCTTCCTACCATTCAAATAACTCACCAACCAGTTTAGGGCCGGCCCCCTTATGCCATAAGCCTCCATTTTGTTTATTAGAATATGATGATCGATCGTATCAAAAGCTTTTTGGAGGTCAAGGAATATTCCTAGCACAAAATATTTTTTTTCTATACCGTTTGTAATGTCCTCCATCAGGTCTATGAGAGCAAGAGATGTTGATAGTTGTTTTCTGAATCCATATTGAGCGACAGACAGTAAATTGCACTTGTGAATGAAACCACGTAATCTAGTGTCAAACAATTTTTCCAGTATTTCGGAGAACTGTGGCAGAAGGGAGATAGGCCGATAGTTATTGAAGCTGTTTTTATTTCCTGATTTGAATATTGGGATGACTTTTGCCCTCTTCATTTGGGAGGGGAAGTCGCCAAGTTGAAATGACAAATTGCAGATGTATGTGAATGGTTTAATAATCTCTGTTGCTATCTTACGTACGGTTCTCATATCAATGTCGTCGATATCTCTAGATGTTTTGTTCTTAAATGTCCTTATAATGCTATGGACTTCCTCCTCATATGTGGGAGTGAGAAACATTGATCTGTGATTTATTTCAATCAATCCTTTCCCAGGGTCACTTTCCGATGGGATCTTTTTTGAAAGTTCCGGGCCTATACTGACAAAGAAATTATTAAAACCATCTGCAATACTCTTTTTATCAGTTATGATAGTTTCGTTCTCCACAAAAAACCCTGGATAACACAGGCTGAAGCTTCGACCGATCATATTATTCAATATGTTCCAAATTGCTTTGATATCGTTTTTTTTAGTTAATAGTACATTTGTATAATATTCTTTTTTACTTACTCGCAATATACTAGTTAATTTGTTTTTGTAATTTTTATATCTCATTTCATTTTCACTCGTTCTAACTCTAAGAAACTGCATATATAGGTGTTTTTTCTTTTTGCAAGCATTCGAAAGCCCTTTTGTCATCCATGGTGTCTTTGTGTGATCCTTTTTGTTGCATTTTTTGACTGGATAATGTTTATCATAAAGGGTGGTGAGTATCTGAATGAAGGCATTGTAAGCTGTGTTTACATCTGGCAAATGGTAGATGAACTCCCAGGTTTGATTTGCCAATTCGTTTTTTAGAGCTATTGTTGGTGATGACTCTATAATGGTGTTCGCTTTGGGCAGGCGTGGTTATTTTACAGTTTGTGTCATAGAACAGGAAGACTGGTAGGTGGTCACTCACATCATTTACTAGAAGGCCACTGGTTAGGTTTTTGTCCAAAGTATTTTTTACTTTTGTTCATAAATATTTTTTCCATCCATTCATTGAAAGCCTTAATGTCAGCTCCCGGTGCCCTGTAAACACAACTTACAATAATTGGTTTGGTTTTATACACAAAAGAACTCATTATTTAAAAAGGAGCATTCCTAGTTGACATTCCAAGAGAGACATTTCCCGTCTTTTGCATTTCAATTAAAACTCAAAATGTTACCTTTCACAAATCTACTTGTTAAATGTAAAAATACTCCCTTGTTTAAACATGTATTGAACATAGACTGTTTTGAAGCAGATTTGATAATTTCTTCTATTTATCCATTATTATCACAAGAAATCATGAACCATAGCTTTGAGTTCTGCCAATGTTTTTTCTGAAAGGTGTTATTGTATGGCAACCAATTGCTTCATGTTTTGTGAATTGAAGCGCAACATTTGTCAGAAAAAGAATAATATATTTCACTGGTTGGTAATAGGTTTCCACTGAAATCACTTTTCCCTTCTCTAGTTTCAATCTGCAAACTCTCATAACATCAGCAACTGATTGGACAAGGCTCAGGGAACATGTGTGCTGGATGTTTACTGTATCTCCCTGTTCTCTCGTCTGCTCAGATGAATAGCTCCGGGAACAAGCGCGCTCCGACCACCGCCACGCAGAGACTGAAACAGGACTACCTCCGCATCAAGAAAGACCCAGTGCCTTACATCTGCGCCGAGCCACTGCCCACCAACATCCTCGAATGGTCTGAGCTCACACCACACACACAAACATGGCTGGTCTCTCTCTACACTCTGGTTTTTATATCACAGTTTAACCCATTGAGGCCGGGAACGCATTCCTATGTTTCTACCTTTTCAAGCCGGGAGCGCTGTTGCACACTTCTGCCTTTAAGGCCGGGAAAGTGGACACATCTTTTTTTCTTTTTTTGACCTGTTCTCTTCATTGATCAATTCTCTTGACCAATGAAATGCATCAAGATAAACCAGGGATGAGAATTATCTGCGGATCCGCAAATTACGACTTTTTCTTGCTGAAAATATCCTTTCTGTGAAATGCTTGACCGCAGGCTGTTTGCGTTATGGGATTAACATCCTCCGCTCTGACCCCGGGAGCAACTGTGGCCGCTTTCACACAGCTCAGCGAACGCGCAGCCATAACGTGGTCATGTACCTCGGACCCCCAGCTTGTTGCACATGCGGGTCTTGCCTGTCTCCATCTCTCCCCCATGTCTCCTCATGAAGCGCAGCCAAAACTCACTGAATTAAAGCTCGGGTACCTACATTTTTGCTTGCATTGACAATGCTTGTTATTTGTGCACAAAAGTAAAATGTTGTGAAAAAACCAAAACATTCATGTTTTTTTTGCTTAAGAAAGAGTCCTGTGAGTCATTATTTGACTTTTTGGGCTGAGAGTAGATTTTTTATATTTCTTTTCTACATAGTTTTTTTCTACTAAAGGTTTATAATAATACACTGCATTCTTTTTGAAAGCCAGAAGTGGCAGCTCTTAAATTCTTTTGAAATTATGTTTCTATCTGCTACAGAGGCCGAGATATCAATCATTCTCTAGACGTTGAATTTCAGGAAAACTTCAGGTTTTGGAGGTGGTTCTGAAGTCCGCCAAAGGTTTTACAGGTCTGTTTTACCAGGTGGGTCAGGCCTTAATGGGTTAAACTGAAAGTTGTCTTGTGTGAGTTTTATTCAAGTAAATGTGTAATGATTAAGGTCTGTCCCTTTGTCACCGCAGCATTCCCAACACTCAGGCTTTTAATAGAAGGCAAAAGACTTCCAGAGACAAGACGCGTGTATAGTAAATCACGAGGCCGGGTCTCATCTCGGCCTGACGGAGCTTGTCGAAGTTCCTGTTACTCATGTGTTAGTGACAAATAGTGGGTCGATGCATCAGATGACTAATTTCTCAAGAGATTTTTTAAAGCTGTTTAACAACGAAGACAATTAATGATCTCATAACCTGCTTTTTTATTTACGGCCCACGTCTACTTCCTGCTTGCACAATATTAATAACAAACTCAACAAGTAGAGCTGTAACTGAAACTAAGAGGATTCTGCCTAAACGCGAGCCTGACCCTGAACCAAGCATGTTTATTTTATTTTTTATTTTTTTTGTGGCTTGAGGGAGCAAGACCATCGGATGGTCTGTGCGGTCGTGATGACTTACCTTTCATTTGTCTGTCAGCAAGATACTTTTCATCCAGATGGGGCAATGCTAAGAACTGTCTGCTCTTTTACATTTGTTCTGGTGCGCCTCACCATTTTTTCAGTATATAAATAGAAAATGGTATATAAATAGAAAATGTTTGTTATGTCCACTATGTTGACAAAGGCAGATGGCTACCGCCAAAACAAAATCAGGCAGTACTTGCTTCTTTACACTTTTGTCTTTATCAAAAGCCTTTTTAAAAGACAAATCTAAGCATTTATGCTTAATTGCCGCACATACCAGACCTGAATAGAATTGTAGGGTCATACAAATTAGGCCAGATCCAAATCAATCGGGTCTGGGTTAAGATCTTCGGCTCTGATCACAGGTGTCAGATTGTGTCCAGTATTCTACTTGTTCCCTCTGAATCTGTCTCAAACCTTGTTTTCTTACACAGTGATGCGTTTGTGTTTCCTCAGGCATTACGTCGTCCGAGGCCCAGAGAAAACGCCATACGAAGGTACCTCTCTTTCCTTGAGCTTTGATGGGAAAAAAACACAGGGCTTTCAATCAAAATACATAGGACGTAAGTTTGTGCTAATGGTAAACACTAGATCAGACACTAGTCTCTACATGTGGAGGTGTGTGGACTCGTTTTGGATCAACGTCAAGATTTCAAATGCACTAAATATATAATGATGAGGTGTAGCTATAACATGCTCTGTCTCCTTCAAGAGATGGATTGAACAAAAGATCAGGCACATGTGAGCTCATCTGTTTTTGTTGTTGTTTTTTTTAGGGGGATATTACCACGGAAAGCTCATCTTTCCCCGAGAGTTCCCTTTCAAACCCCCCAGTATCTACATGATCACCCCCAACGGCAGGTTCAAGTGCAACACCAGGTGAGCTCGATGACATGGCGGCTCAACATGGATCTACTGTTGGTTCTACTGTTGGTGCTACTGTTGGTTCTACTGTTGGTGCTACTGTTGGTTCTACTGTTGGTTCTACTGTTGGTTCTACTGTTGGTTCTACTGTTGGTTCTACTGTTGGTTCTACTGTTGGTTCTACTGTTGGTTCTACTGTTGGTTCTACTGTTGGTTCTACTGTTGGTTACTGTTATTGTACAAGACTAGAGGATGTCTACAGCTCTGGGTCCAAACCTTTTATGAGATCCCCTTCATGTGACGCCTCAACATCCCAAAGAGCCTACACTTGAACATTGTGGTGCAGGACAGCTGATAAAACGATCCCGGTATTTAGTTCCCTGTCTTCTTTTTCAACACTCATCAACTATGGTCTAACTATTTTCTCATAAACGTGACAAAAGTGGTGACCAGGACTGCCAGACATGAGAATGCTGGTGTGTCCCCCATCTTGACTGCACTACATGTGGCTGTGGGAAAAAATGGGAAGTTTAGAATAATAAACAAAATCCACGGTTGTCCTCTCCTCACCGTGATCTCCTCCTCACCCTCGCCTCCTCCTCTTCTTTGTTCCCTCGCCTCCTCTCCCTTGTTGCCTCCTCTCCCTTGTTGCCTCCTCTCCCTTGTTGCCTCCTCTCCCTTGTTGCCTCCTCTCCCTCGTCCCCTCTTCTCCCTCATCATCCCCTCCTCCTCACCCTGGTCTCCTCCTGTTGCAGGTTGTGTTTGTCCATCACAGACTTCCACCCCGACACATGGAACCCGGCCTGGTCCGTGTCCACCATCCTGACCGGCCTCCTCAGCTTCATGGTGGAGAAGGGCCCCACTCTGGGCAGCATCGAGACCTCCGACTTCACCGTGAGACCTTCCACTATCCTTTAGTCTTTATTATTTATTCTGGGGCAGTAATAAAGCTTTGATTCCTGACTTTTGGTTTAATTAATGACGCATGTAGTTTTTCCAACAGAAAGTCTTATAAAAGTTAAATGTAGTGAACAAATCACACCACGACAGGCTGTCTTCATCTTCATATAAAATTGTTTTACATTTTGTGTGCTTGTAAGAAAGAGCCCTGTGAGGGGCTGAGTGAAGGTGGTCCTCTCCTTTTATCTTATCGGTCTGAAAAAGCTGATCTGAAGACATGACTGAGGCCAAAAACACATTAATGTGAAAACCAGTGATACAACCAAACCGTTTGAGAGCCAGGGGCTAGTGACATGTATGTTATTAGAGTTCCCTTGTTGTGTTTTGAAATTTAGGTACCCCAGCTTTGATGTCGCTTACATCTGCCTATATCAGGGGGTATTCAACTCGATCCTCAAAGGGCTGGATAGCTGCAGGTTTTCATTCCAACCAAGCACAACAGACTTCACCCATCGTCTCAAGTTTCCAAGTTAAAGAGCGACTGTGCCCAGCCTTACTCCGCCCACATGAAGATTTGAAAATTTTCTCTAAAAAGGGCGTTGCCTGGAGGACCAAGGGACAAGAAGGGGGGCTTAGAGTTGGGCGTGGTCTGGGCTGTGATTGACAGCTCACTTGTCACACAAAAAAAAAACAGTTGTCATTGCTGCTTAAAGCAATAGTTAACAGACCAGAAAGTCTCATTCCACCCTTGTTTACACACTAAGATAATTGTAAAGCTACACACCTGAACCTAATCACACTCAATAATCTCAGAATGACTCATGTCATTTAATTTTAATCCACTAGATGGCGCCAGAATACTCAACTGTAGCTGGGGCGTGTGTGAGAGTTGAATGGGTTCACATCACTGGCTCTGACAGACTGACGTCACACAAAACAACTGATGTCATAGAGAACTTCAGAGTCAAAGGAGAGGCCAGAACCAAATTCAAATGTAGTACCACCAAAAAGGTTGAGAGGGCGCCACACAGCGTTTTTTGGCTCAAAAGTGATATTTTATCTAATTTGAACTAAAATGTCAAAAAAATGACCAGGATATGTAGACAGCACTACAATAAACATACTTATGCAGTTTATGAGTTAAAAAAAGTTGATTTGGTGTTTAGTCGCTCTTTAAGACTAGACTCACCGGAGGAAATGTGTGGGATCTGATGTGCTTTTGCGAGTTTGGAATGAAAACTTGCAGCCATTCAGTCCTTTTGAGGACCGAGTTGAATACTCCTGGCCTCGACAGATAATTACTGGTCTGAGTTTTGTTTGAAATTAAATATTTAGAGTAAATGTGGGAGCGTTGGTTAAGTGATATTTCATTTGTGTTCCAGAAACGACAGCTCTCAGCTCAGAGTTTGGTCTTCAACCTCAAGGACAAAGTTTTCTGTGAGCTGTTTCCAGACGTGGTCGACGTGAGTTCTGCTTCACACTGTTTTAGACCATGACGCTGAAGACGGGGAACATTTTGAGATGATTACATAAATGATTACAGATGATTACAGTTTGATGTACTGTGAGTCCTTTCGGTGGAAGTGATCTGGAAGCAGGGGCGTTTATGGACAGGTTTACACAACACCTTTTCTGGGGTATTCTAACTACCCCTGTCAGGGTGCGCTTTTCTCCTTTTCGCATATTCCTAGTTCTGTGTGTGACTCAAAAGGCCAATAAGTGCATATGTGTAGAAAAGTTAATTCATACGCAACGCAAAAGTGATGAACATAGTAAGATGCAATTCAAAGAAACAACACAAGGCATTACAATCATAATCTCCGTTCATTAAAGATAGCGAAAATAAACGTTGGGCCCTTTACAAACGCGCACATCTACCCAGACCGAAGCTGGGGACACTACCGGATACTATTGAGATAAGGCCAGAAGTTGCATTTAAGAGCGCAGGGAAAAGCCGTGTTGATATTTGAAATGTTTGTGATGAAGCCGTCCCTCTGCTCGGGTCTCATGTTTGCTTTGTTACACGAAGCAAAAGCAGCGTTTAATTGAAATGAACTACAGTTATGTATGATAATAATTTTACTTACTTCTACTGTTTCAGTCAGTAGACCCCAGATGTAGACTAGGACCAGAGGGATCAGACACCAAACCTTTGTAGCTTCTTCATATTCTTCTGGTGTGTGAGCGTCCTCTTGTGTTCTCAGGAGATGAAGCAGAAGCAGAAGGCGCAGGAGGAGCTCTTGTGTCGCACGCAGCCGCTGCCGCTGCCCGACGTTGTCCCGGACGCTGACCCGCAGCAGGCGCACTTCCTCCCCCCGCTCAACGGTAACGCGCCTGCCGATGCGCTGAACCACCACCGCGCAGCGCTCCACCACCAGCCCAACCGCAACCATGGACTACTAGGCGGCGCGCTGGCCAACCTGTTTGTGATTGTGGGCTTTGCGGCGTTCGCCTACACGGTCAAATACGTCCTGAGGAGCATAGCGCAGGAGTGAGGCGGCGGCGCGTGGAGACTCTGGTGCAACACAAACCAATAAATAAACAGAACTGTCCTTCGAAAAACTCTTCTTGGACTTCGGGGAACTCCAACAGAAGCGGCGGGAGATGAAGGAGCGGCTTGTGTTTGTGTGGAGGTTCATTTTTTAGCGTTTCTTTTTTTCAAAAGTCTTAAAGCAAAACTCGGGTTTCGTGCAAAGCTTTCTATTTGCGTGTTGTATGTCCACACTGCGAATAATAATATCCAGGATGCGTTTAAGGGACTAAAACGTGTTCCGAGCCTCAGATCAAATTGGATGTAGTATAATGTTCCACCTACACTGCAAAAATGCTTGAGTTGCCTACATTTTGACTTTAAACCAGAGTTTCCATTGGAACAAGTTTAGCAATAAAGGTGTCTGGTTCTTCTATACCAGACATTAGTAAGATTATGATGTTATTACCTTGACATGTGTCCAGGGGATACCTGTCTTCCTCAGAAGTGTAGATGATCCTTCCTAAACTAAGCTGTTGAGCAGTTGCAATCATTCCGAAGGAGAATTTTTGAGAAATTAGTTCAGTCACTTTTGTTTTTTTGGGTATTTTTTTCATATCAGCTTTCACATGGAAACAGAACACTCCAATTCGTGTCTGAAGATGTCATGGTTGAATTAAAGGAGACGTTTTATGATAAAATAAAACTTTTTTTGAGAATGTCTTCAAAATAAGACGTGTTTGTTTTTCGATCCATCCAGGCTAATGTCACTTCCTCAGGCACAAACATGTAGCTCCGCCCCTTCTGTCTAAAAGCTCCTGTCTCAGTCCTGTGATAGTATGATGTCATTGTGCTATGACGTCACACACATAGGAGTGCTTTGGCTTTTTTGAAACAAAACAAAAACGTAATTTTGTGGAATGCAGAAAAAAACTAAATGTGTAACTCCTCCCTCTGGTGGTAACGTAGTGAGTTACTGGCAAATGCAGTTTTTACCCTTCATGCCTTGTTTCACTAAATATAATTTCTACTTAAGATAATATTTCACATCCTAAAACATGAAATGACAAAACAGTCTCATTATTGTTTCTAATGGACAAAAATAATGAATAACGTCTCCTTTAATCAACTTGCCAATATTCTTTTAGACACATAAATGACCAGATAAAGGAAACCGGGACCATTGCATTAAATCACAAGTGATTAACTCAAAGTATTGAAGCCGTCGAGTTTTGCTTTAAATTTGTGAAGAAAAACACATGAATCTTCAAAATCTTTTAAAAAGGTGCAAGAAAAAAATGCTGTTTATTATTTCTACTGAGCGTGGACCACAGAAAATGCTTAGGTTACCATAGAGACGGAACCACTCAGAAAACACACTGGACGCCATCACCAATGGACGGATTACTGTGATAAAAGTGAAACATTTGCCTTAGAAACCCCCCCCCAAAAATGCAGTGTTTTTGAAAGTATCTGGCGCCCCGGTCGGTGGAATCCTTCACCTCTGAGTTCTGGCCCGATTAATTCGCCCAAAGACTTTTCCATTATTCTCAATCTGAAGTGGTCGCTTCTACAAATCACTGTACGTTGTTATGAATATAAAAATATTCAATAAATCTTTTTAAAACTGTTAATGTCAACCTATATTTTGACCTTTTTTTTCTTTTTTGTGTCTAAACTGGGGAAGTTTGTAGGTCTCTCCTTAACATTGCAATGAATAATTAAAAATAATAGGCACAGATCCTGATGGCTGTGACGGAATTAAAGCTGGGGTACCTAACTTTTTAACATTAATAACCCATGCTGTTTGTTTCAACAGAAGGAATGTAAAATAAAATGTTGTGAATCAGACGCAACTCTTTCATCAGATTAGAAAATCAGGATAATCAGGATTGTAGGAGCCCTGTGAGTCATTATCTGGCTCCCTGGGCTGAAAGCTGATTGGCTGAAAGAGGGTGGTCGTCACTTTTCTGTCTTAAAAAGCTGATCTAATGTGACTGAGACCAAAAATACATCCAAGTGACATGTAATGATAGAAACAAACTGGTTTAGAGCCAGTAACTAGTGACATGGATTTTATAATATAATTTTATATTTTGAGTTCATGGAAAAATTAATTTTGGTGATAACACTGCTCTGTGCCACACTTGTCTATAAACACTTTGGTTTTTGGTGAATTAAAGGCACACCGCGGACTTTGTGACCTAAAGAGTTGACACATATGAGTTATTTTATATGAATACTTGGGCCAATATACAGCGCTTGACACTTGCAATGCTCCGAGCGGGGCTGCCCTCTTGAAATACCGCCCATGTAAGTTTAGAGCAGACGGACCGTCTGCCACCAGGTCACGTGACTTGGAAGAAAGACTTGCTTTATGGCTACAGGCGCTGATATACTCATGGAGCTAAGGCTTTTGCTACTCATTTTTCACCTGCTCGACTCCTGGTCATGGCTGAGGCAAGGAAAAATTTTAAACCTTCGGAGGAGGCTAAAAAGAGGAAACGCGAAAGGGATCGTGCTGTAAGCTGCATGTCTGTATGAGCGCTGCTCTTCACCTGGTTCCTGGATGTCATCGACCGCAAAGATGTCATTCCACGCAGCACGAGCTAGACGCAGAACTCCCTCATCCAGGATATAGAAGTCCATGTGTGGTAGATTACTAATGCAGCGGTCTGGAGGCTGACCACAGCAGAGTCTCTCAATATCTGTAGGCATGTCTCTACAGTTTGAACACACACACCAGTGCATGCTGTCTGAATACACACTCAAAAGACACCGGCTGACTGTTTGTTGACTTTTGCGACAGTGCTGAGTTGCTTGTGGCCACTAGGGGCGCTAAACGTGAAAGTTGCAGGTCTAGCGCCCCTAGTGGCCAAGAGTTACACGGTGTGCCTTTAAAGCTGGTTTTAAATTTAAATAATAAATGTGCAAAAGCTTATAAAACACAAAATTCTGCCAAAAGTAACTTTTCTTTGGTTACTTAATAAAATAAAAGTAATAATCCACAGAAGCTGCTCCCTGATCTTCTATAGATCAACAACTCTCAGAATTATACATAAAATAAAACTATTACCTTGAACGAGTGGTAAGTGAATGATGGTGGTGGCTTCATTCCTGTCAGTGTGCCCCAGGGCAGCTGTGGCTATTATAGCAGGTTATTACCACTGTCTTTGAGCGTCACATAAACGGATCCATTATTATTGTAATGAATTATAGTCATATTAATAATAATAATAATGGTAAAACAATATTTTTTTAAAGGTTATAACCATAACATATACATTTTCTCTTTATTTTACAAAGAAAAAAAAATCTCTCTGGAATTTAATGAGGAACATTAAACACAGTGAAATGATGACATCACTGTGCTAAAGAAGCTGCTGTAGACGGCACAGTCCGCCCCAGGGCAGACAGACGGCGGATCCCCCTCAATGTGGGCCGGAATTTCTCACTTTTTCCAAATTTGGATAATTTCTATATATTCATTAGCATTGTTTGATGTGTAGTGTTTTGCCCATAAAAACATCATAATTTACCAGTGAAAGAGTAGGCATTTTTTATCTTTACTTTCTTTCTAAAGTCCTCGGGTTAAAAAACGATAAATTGAATTGAGTTGAGTTGAATAAACACAATAATGCAGAGGACGAATGATTGAACCTTGGGGTTAGTTTCATAAATGTATTTGGAGTCAATATCACAAACACAAATGAACATTTACAATCTGAAACGGCTCAATGTGAGTTTCCAATGATCCACTTTTTGCTTTTTAATTAGAGACTTGTTTGTCAGACACAGGTTTATCAGGCCACATTATTACACAACACACAACCACGTGTTTGTGATAAAGACATTAAAGGAGGCGCTGGTTAAACATAGTATGCAAATTATTATTGTATCCTTCTGACATATTTATTCAATCAGCCAAGAATGTGGCTCTTGTCTGAACAACGGTAAACCCAAAAAGAATCACAATGATGTCGATCTCACGATAAGAATCGCACTTTCACATTATTCTCAAGTACGACAAGCACCATCTTGTTTTTTTGCCAGACACTGACTTTAAAGTCAAAATATTCTGACTTTAATCTCACAAAGTAGCAAAATCATGAGTTTAATCTCAAACTTGAGTATGACGGACACATGCTCAGTTCTTTATTGTTTATTTGTATAGCACAGTACATACACAAGGCAAAGCAAACAGACAAGGCTTTCAAATCATAAATAATCACAGTAATCATTAAAAAGAAGATAGAATCCTTCTGTTGTATGCACAGAGAAACAGAACAGTTTAAACCTGGATTTGAACATTGTCAAAGAAGTAGTAGACGTCTGTCTCACATTTTCAGAAAGACCATTTCAGATTTTAGCTGCATAAATCTGAAGTGCTGCCTCCCCATGTGTAGTGCTGACTCCGGGCAGCAGCAGGAGGCCAGTCCCTGTGCTCCAATCAATCAACAATAACAATCCTCTTTGATCCAGTTTTGATTCAATACAAATATTAGTAATAAAAGTTTCTCTAGAAAATCCACCAGAAAAGAAAAAATAATCCTTTTCTCATTGCCACAATATTGAGAGGGGATCTTCCGTGTATGTTATACTGTAAGTTACATTTCCTTATTAGCTGGAACTGCCATTACAGCTCAGATGCTCATTCCTCACACGAGCTTCTCACAATAGTTGAGGAATTCTTGCCCATTCCTCCGGACAGAACTGCTATAACTGAGTCAGATTTGTAGGCCACCTCTCTTTCATGCTTTCTGAGATCTGCCCAAAAATGTTCCATAGGATTGACACCAGTTCTGTGCAACGGCCAAAACAAAACATTGCGACCCAGTCTTTGTGTTGTCCTAGTCTTAATTTAATCTATATGGCGCATTTTTACAGACCAAGGTCTCCTAAAGCACTTTACAATGTTCAGAGTTCAGGTATTTCATTACGAGACACCGAACACACTGCTGCATCTAAGCCTCCAATCAACACCTTCCATTCACTCATTACATTCGTACCTATTGTGCATGTTTTTAGTGGTAAAGGGAAAACCGGAGCACCTGGAGGAAAACAAAGAGGTCGTGGGTTTGAATCCCAGTCACAAAAGGGCCTTTGCATGTTCTCCTCATTCCTGCGTAGGTTTCTTCTTGGTGCTCCGGGTCACCCTACCACTAAAACCATGTACAGTAGGTAAATCCTCCAGCTCTGGTCCTGACCAAGCCGAGCATCAACATTAGGAGATGGGTCCACGGGTGCTGTTACTACGGCGACCACTGCTCCCATTACACGCCCTAGAGGCATCAGGATGGGTCAAATGCAGAGGTTGAATTGCCCTATGGGGATTTATAAAGTACACCTTTAACTTTACACGCTCTCTTCTGTGGAACTACAATATAAGTTAAAAGGGACTAAACAACATTAATTTTTAACTTTACAGTCTAAACATAAAATACAGACATAGACCAATAAAGCAGCGGTTTTCTGTGGCTTCCTTCTTCAGTTCCTCGGTATTATCCACATGAACCCATCTGGAGGTTGAACCAGCTAGACCAGGTTTTTTTTTTTCCCTTTAATGAAACGTAAGAGTTGGCAAAGATCCAGAGGAACAAGTCAGCTTCTGGATCAACACCCTGCCGCACATATGCAAATCTGAACGCTCTTTTGTTCAGCTCTGTCATCAGACTTTCATCAACGTGTCTAATGTGCCACAGTTGGATCAGATTCTGTGAGAATATGATCCACAAAAGCGGGTTTGGAGGTCGGTGTGAGACTGGGAAGAGGTGGCATCCACACAGACCAGCTGCTGTAGAACCATTTTATTTCATTTTGCATTTTTAGATTTCAACATTGCAAAAAAGCGATGAAAATTTTGTTTAAAAAAATGGCGCAAATTTGGCAAAATGCATCGCAACTTGAGCACATTGTGACTGCTTAAAACAAGATTTATTGTTATGTTTTTACTGTTTTTTTGGTCGAGACAGTGCATGTTAATGAACACACCTCCAGATTATAGCCTTGGACTAAATTGCATCCATCCCTCACTCGCTCTCACATACACACTCTGAGGAGGGGTAACCGGAGCACCCGGAGGAACCCTACACAGAAACGGCAAAAACATGCAAACTCCAAAACAGAAAGGTCTGGAGGTGGAATCGAACCCAGCCACTGACTGCCGCCCCACTGCTAAAAGGACGAGTCAAATGGTCTTGGTTTGAAAATATACAAGAAATGTCGACCTTGGAACGAGAAAATAAAGCAACAGTTCTGAAACGGCTTTGTCCCGTTGGAAAATCATGTCAGAATGTACAAAAAGTAAGATGAAAAACACAGCAATTATTACATCATATTTTATAACTTTTTGTAGTGTTTGGACAAAAGCACATGACAGTGAAGACAATAGGAGTTGTACAGTTTTCGTTATGGTTCTTGTTTTGCACTTTAAACCGTAAAGCCCCATTTCCACTGCGCAAAAACAAAAATCCCATCAAAAAGTCACAT